>JBBPMC010000346.1:0-25341 GCA_038090115.1 Strobilomyces echinocephalus | reverse complement strand
AGTTCAGAATTCCGGTCTGAAAGTTCGCGAGCTCGAATAAACGGATCGCATACCGAAGCAGTAAACTGAAGCGAGACCACTATCTGACTGAAGCAGAGTCTGGACGAGTCTCAAGTGAACGCTCCAGTGTGTGGAGATAATACCGAATATGTCGGAGGGACCTGCATGAGTGAGTGGTTGAACGAGTTACGCTCAACCAGTCATGGAATGGTCACAAGACGACAGCGACGCTCTGCAAATGCCACCACACATGCAATGCATAGGTTTGGAGTCTAATATACGGTATGACTGTTTGAGATCGCCAGAACGCGACAATCGATGCACACACGTCAGCACCAAACAGCCTGAGGTAGGGATCGATGAGCCCAATTTCGTCGGATACCAGCCCGGAACGCCGGAGGTGCCGAACTTGGGGCACGTGCATACGCAGCAGGTTACAAGGCATGATTGAGTGGAAATATTAATTGTAGACATGGTACGCCGTTTAGCTTTGTCCGCGCTACAGCGTCCGGGCCTAAGTACTACATACCATGTCCGAGATGGAAGGACCTGGATAGGAACGTCACGTACGGATGAGCCCCCTGAGACAAAGGGAACCTTGTCACTGGAGTTGGCAAGTCATTAGGCTTCAAGTATCTGGGGGTCCGATGAGCCAACGAGTAATACTCGTTCAAAAAGATAAACTCACGATGACAGGGCAGCCGTAAGCGTGCGACGAGAATACAGTTTGTCCGTGTTCAGGTAGCCTCCGAGTCTGAAAGTTCGGGTGCCCAACTGCCCAGCTTGCGGCCTTGCCACCAGAGACCTGGTCTACCAGGTGTATGCGCGTTCGGGTTTCGCTCCCAACGAAACGCGAGGGGGTCCACGAGACGGGTCAGGGTGGGGTTGGGACAGAGGGTGCCTAGCTCGGTTTCGCCAGTGGACGGGGCGTCAGATTCCAACGAGGAGCAAGGGAGGTGTATGAGAAGGAAAGGGACAGCGGACCGGTATGCATGGAGGACAGTCGAGCGGGAAAACGAGCTCTCGGACAGGAGAAGGGCGACGGTGGGGTGCATGGAGGAGTTGGAGTGGAGATGCCAGACGCCCTCCATCTCGCGGACGTACTTGGGGCTGAACTTTTTCTTTTCTGCCTTGCACTGGGCGAGCACGCGGAGTCTGCGCCGCGACAGGCCGTCGGGGTCGCGCAACGCGGCCGGCGGGTCGGACTGGGACGCGAAGGGGAGCCACCACCAGCCGACGAGGTCGACGCCGCCGTCTGCCTTGCCACCGACGCGGCGGAGGGCCATCGAAAAGTGCGCCTGCAGCAACTGCAGCGATCGCAGCTCGAACGCGGTGCCACGGTGGACGGCGGACAACATGGTGGAGGGGTCGAGAGGGGGGGTCGACCGGATGTTTCCGGGAACGGGCATCCCTCCGAACGGTTTCGCAGAGGTCTCGCACAAGTCGCCATGTCCTAGTGCGTGTCGTCGTCGCGTCGCACGACGAGCAGCTGACCCGCCCCGTCGACAGCGTCATCTTCGGCCGCAGCATCAAAAACGAGTACCTCACGCTCGGCACGCTCGCCACCGTCGGCGCAACCGTCTTCGCCTTGAAAGGCGGCAACAAGGACGCTGCGGGCAAACCCATGACCGAGCGGGTCAAGGACGCCGTGCCCATCAAGGCCGCGTCGAGGTGCGTCTCTCGTTTCCTTGCTCGCCCCGACGCTCATGCTTGGTCCCAGCGAGGAGGAAGAGTTGTGAGTGTGCCGTCCGTGTGTGCGCGAGTGCGTACGACTTCTGACGGACAGGATGAACAGCATCAACAACTTCATCGCAGAGGCCGAAAAGGAGGAGGGAGGGTCGTCGCGTCACTGAGCCGTCGGGTGTATTAGAGTCGTCGTGTTTTTGTAATAGACCGCTTGTCTCCACCGACCACGATGAGACCCGCCGTGTCCCCGCTCGATCTGCCTCTGCTGCCCTCCCCGCCGACCTCGCCGACCTCGCCACGGCCCGCCATCGCGCGCGTACGCATCACCGCCGCCAAACGACCAAACTCCATATGCTACGTCCCCTCTGAAATCCTCGCAGAACGCTGCATGTCGCCGTCCCTGCCCAGGGTCGCGACGACAGACCTGGACCCACCCCCAAAAAGGTCCCCGAACTTCGTCCCAGGAAAGCGCAGACAGTCCTCCATCGCGTACTACACCCCGTCTTCTCCCGCCCCGTGCAGTCCACGACCACAGACGAGCAGAACCCACTCGTCCAGCGTCGACAGTCCTCGCGACGCCGAGTTTGTCCTGCCAAACGGAAAAGAAACCTTGTCAAAGCGGTCTAGTCTCGTTCTCACCTCCCGCTCCCCCTCCACCCGCGAAAGCGTGTCTTCCTTGGACGCGACCGCTGCGAAGGAACGAGAGCCGCTGACCTTGGTCGAAAAGTGAGCCCGCTTTCTCGTTCGTTCGACGCGACGCGTCCCGTCGCACTCGAGGCACCTTCTCATGCCATGATTGCACCCGCTTCTTCTCGAATCCTGCTCATCGATGTCATGCTGATTCTGTTCCTGACCCGACTCCACACGCTCACACGTCCATGCTCACCTTTTGCCCCGCCCCAACTTAACTCGTCCCTCCTTGGATCAGACATGCAGATTTACTGCACTTCATCGCCCAGAAAGAGCGCAAATGTCTCGAGCTTCGCGATCAACTCGCCGCCCACGAGAAAGAGTTGGCAGAGCGTGAGTTTGCTGTCTTGGGACCCAGCCTCTCATCGCTGACCCACTCGTCCCAGTCAAACGCAGATGGGAACGCATCGTCCACCGCGGTCAAGAACCCCTCCCGAACCCGTCGACGGCGGGCCTGGGCGGCGTCGCCCTCGACGGATTCAAGGAAGGCGTCCGCATGATCGCTGCCGGCTTCAGCGATCTCGGCGGCGCCATCCAGGAACTCGACAACGACCCTAAACACAATCCCCTCGCGCACGCCCCGCCGGACAGCGCTAGCGCTAAGCCAAGGACCGAGCACGCCTCGACGGGCTCTGCGTCGTCCGCCCCCGAGACCACGCGCCGAGACGGGTTGGGCGAAGACGCGACGGCGGACGCAGAGGGGACCGCCACGGCCCCGTCGCTCGCGCGCGTGGGGAGCATGGGCTCGAGGATGCACAAACGGGCCACGCGCAGCCTCGCGCCGGAGCCGACCACGCCGACGGCCAACGGGCCCGTCACACGCCCGACGACGACGACCAACTTGGACGTGGGGATGTCGTTGTTCCTGGCGCCCAGTCCGACGCTGGTACCACGCGCGCCGCCCGAGTCCGCTTCCTCCCCGCCCCCGCCTCCACCTCCGCTGGCCCCTTCGGTGTCCTCGTCCTCGTGCTCGCTCACGTCCGCGCCGAGCTCGCACGGCCCGGCGTCGTCGTGGATGGACAGCATGAGCCGGAAGCTGAGCGAGCTGCACGGAGGTCATGCGTACGTCCTTCCCCATCCCCATCTCCTCCCGTGCGCCGCTCACCGCCCCCCTCCTCATGACAGGTTCTCAAAGGGCCAACGACGCGCCTCGTCGCTCCTCGCGGGGATCGGTGCAGCGCTGACGCCAGGACCGACGGCGACGACGCCCGCCCCCGCCCCCACCCCCAGGGTACCCCCCGGCGCGTCGAGCAAGGGCGGTCTGGGTCCGGCCCGGGTGCGCGGCAGACGCCACGTCGAGGTAGAACCCGCGCAGGCGTACCCGAGTTACGGATCGATGGCGGACTGGTTGGACGACGAGGAAGAGGCGACGGTACACGCGAGCGGGGTGGTGCCGCCCCTCAACGGCGAACGACGGCGGGAGGGAGTCGGAGGTGGTGGCGGCGCGTCTTCGTTCGACGACGATTGGAATTGGTAGCTATGAGCGGACGGACTGGGTCCGTGTGGACGCGACGCGCGTGTATTTATTTTGGGGTCGTGCGCGACGCGTGGTCGTGTATTTTATCGCTCTATTTCCTTTTGAACTTTCGATAGGCAGGTATTAGGTATGTCTGGAGTATGGAGTTTTTACACTATACCTGCATCTACGAAGTTGAACGAGCGAAAACGATGGAGTAGTTGTTGAGATCGTGCAGTTTTGTGTGGTCGACACTTGCCGAGTGCCTGCCGAATCGGGGTCTTAACTGGTCATGCCTGCTGAACGCACGACACGATCATTCGCGCATTGAAGGACGCGCCATTGGCGATGGCGAGTCGCCAAAGGCAGCGACCTTCCACCAAGGACCAAGAGTATGAGGTCCGGATGGTGCTTGCTGTCGAGCAACCCCGTGTGGGACTTGCAAAACCATCAACACAGAATCGCACATGCAACAACGAACCAAACGAGCTCAACCGCTAACTCGTACAGTCCAGGGTAGATCTGTATTCGATACATACATGCATTTACTGCAGTACTCGTAGCTTATTAGCACGTAGGTTGACTGGTAGTCAGATCCTCGGTGATCGGAGCCTGAACCCAACCTGTGACGGTGCGTGGTAATTTGTGACCGCCGAACTGGGGTGGTACTCGCCACGTGTACCCTCCGCCGCGTACAGTAAGTTAGTAGCTGTTCCTCGGACCCGTACGTCGTCACCCCAACAGAGCTCAGTCCAGTTCGCTCGTGTCCGCTCGTCTCAGTCCCGCCGTTGGCCGCGGCCCACAGCTGGCTTCTACATCCATCCATGCTGCCGCCGGCCCCTCTGAATCCAACGAGGGTGGCTCGGTCGGGTGCCCCGTCCCATCACGACTCGGGGGTGGAGGTCGATTGCCATAGGCCGTGGCGACCACTGTACTAGATAAGTAAGTATGCACGGGTAACAGCGTTGCAGAATGAGTGTAAGCCGCGTTTACAGGTACTCCATAGTAAATGTGAAATGTGGGCGGGCCCGGGCCGGTGCAAAGTTTGCACGAGCACCACGTTACAGCATGGCTCCAAGAGCGCCTTTCAGCCTACCAACGTGGCCTATTCAGTTCCCACCAGCATCTGTCCTCCAACCAGGTACCAGTTCTCTCCCTCTCAACTCGCCTGCAACGCCATGCCCAAAACCGATCCTCAAAACGTCACGCACGTTCGTGCATCTCAGGAAGACCATGCTGAGCATAGTCCCCCGACATCGATCACCATCATGGGTGAGTGCGCACCGCGAGTTCCCTTCACCACAGGCGATTCAACCGCTTTCGTGCAGACATCGAGCTCCTCACCGAAGCCCAGCGCAAGCTCCCGGTCGCGAGGCAGTACTACGTCCGGTTCACCGTGGGCGATGTCTCGCGATCGACCAAGATAGCCAAGGAAACCAAGAGTCGTACCTGGTGGAACGAAAGTCTTTTCTTGTGCGTGCCCGTCTCTTTCTTCACGCCAGAGAGCCGACCGTCGTTCAGCGACGGGGACGACCGTTCCATCTTGCTCGTCAAGGTCTACCAGAAGCACCACATCGGAACCGACGAACAGGTTGGAAGCCTCACCGATACCGTCTACGGGGCGTTGGGGAAATCCGAGGGCGGAGGTACGAAGCTCGTCCTCTGTGATGTGGGTTCTGCTGACGCCGACCCCGCGATTAAAGTGTTCGAAGGCGCTCTTCATAAGGATACGCGGACTGGGTCCACTCTTTCAGGAATCACTGTCAAATTCGCGCTGGCTTTACGGTCGCGCGGGGACGCTCGTGCGGACGAGCGTCAAGCGACGGACGCCATCGCTAGGGCGAGGGACGCGCTCACCCCGTCTGTCGCCGTCCCCGCCGCTGTCGAGCTCCTGAGTTCCGTGGCCGATACCAGCACAAACGTCGTGGACGATCTACAGGCATCCGACGCCACTTGGAACGTTCTATTGCAGAGAATAGAGCTCGTCGACAAACTCGTGGCCGGCATCGCGCAGATTCATCCGTTCGCGTCGATGGCTTGGTCCGTTCTCTCTGCCGCCAAACAGGTCTGCGCTTTTTTTTCTCGACGCGCGTGTCGTCGTCGCCGCTCGCTGAACGTTTCCACACAGGTGCTTGTAAACCAGAAGAATCGCGACAATCAGATCGTTCGCTTGGCTGGCACGATGAGCGACGTCTTCGCGTTCGTTCACGACGCCGAGCCGTTGAAGGCGATCGAGGCGCACATGAACGTTGTTACCCTTCTCATCAAGCAGGTGACGGAGTGTGGGTACTTCATCACCGATTACGTGAAACACAAGAACTTTTGTCAGTCGACATCGGTTTCACCGCGGCCAACGCTGATTTCTGTCTAGGGTTTCGCGCTGCGAAATACACGATCTCGGACATAGACGAGAGAGTCGAGAACTACGTGAAGAAGTTTCAAGAGCTCAAAACGGCATTCTTGGATGGAGTGGCGGTACAGACTGAGATCATGGTCCTTCATACGATGAATGTCACGGAAGGCGTTGGTGGGTCCGACGTTTCAAGATCGCGGATGGGCGCTCACTGACCTCGGATACAGAGATCTCCATCGACTTGAACGACATGCCATATGCGTCCGGCGCTAGATATGCTCCAGAGAAGGGATGCTTGCCGGGGACCCGCGAATCCTTCCTGCGCGACATTCGCGACGTTCTCAACAACTCCGACGAAAATGCCGCGCGAGTATGCCTCCTCACTGGCGTCGCCGGATCAGGCAAGTCGGCGGTGGCTCATTCCATCGCTCGGCTATATGACGAGCAGAGGCGACTTGGATCGTCGTACTGCTTTTCCAGTACAGACGTCGCGATGCGCAATCCGCAAAATCTCTTCAGTACCATCGCGCGCGATATTTGTGATCACGCCACCCAATACAGGATCGCTGTCTGGGAGGTCGTCAAGCACGATCGTGCGCTTCGCTTGTCGCAGTCGCCTTTGGTGCAGATCGAGAACCTCATCATCAAATCCTGCGTGGCCCTCGACGCCATCGGGCCCTTGGTCGTCGTCATCGACGCCCTGGACGAAAGCGGAGACCGGGCCAAGCGGCAAGACCTTTTACGTGCCATCTCCGATAAAATTGCCGCCTTTCCGCCCAACCTTCGTTTCCTCATCACCGCTCGTCCGGAAGACGACATCCTCGAGGCGTTTCCACCTGGACCACACGTCACGTTCAAACAGATGGACGACGTCCCTCGGCAACTCGTCGACGACGACATTGAAAAGTTCATCTATCATTCCCTTCATCGATACATCGAACTCGAGTCCCGTTGGCAGGGTCAGGAATGGTGTCGACTTCTCGTTCATCATTCCCAGCATCTTTTCCAGTGGGCATCGGCTGCATGCAAGTTCATCCAAGGAGAGGGTACCATTGGCCTCGACCCGTGCGAGCGGTTCGATGAACTCCTTCAGACGGTCAATGCTGATGGCGGTCACTCGCTCGACAACTTGTACGAAACCATATTATCTAAGCTGTTCAGCTCGGACAAGGCTCGAGAACGCTTCCGAACCGTGATGGCTTATGTACTAGTGCTCCACACCCCATTGTCGCTCACTTCCCTCTCTGCTGTCCTTGGCAGAGACCTCAATATTCGACCAATAATCAAGCCTCTCGGGTCACTGTTGGACGGAGTGGTTGACGAAGAGAAACCCATCCGTCCGCTCCATACCTCCTTCCGTGATTTTCTGCTCGACGCTGAACGCAGCTCGGTCTATCATGTCTCCATTCTACCCCAGCATTCCCTTTTCCTTGGACAATCATTACTTTCATGCATGCGAAATATGCTCAGGTTCAACATCTGCAACCTCAAAGACTCCCATGTCCGCAATGTGTTGATTCCTGACCTGCCAACTCGAGTCAACCATGCAATCCCCCCTCATCTGGAATACTCATGCCTATACTGGATGCATCATGTGCAATCTGCCAGCTGTACCCCAGACTTGTTAGATGAAGTCTCCCTCTTCTTCAAGACCTTTTTTCCTTACTGGCTTGAAGTCATCAGTCTTCTCTCCCTCTCTTCTCCTCTGTCAACCATCCTATCTGCCCTAGAGACCTGCACCATCCTAAGCAATTGGGCCAAGGTAAAAGTGATACTCATGTCAAATGGCAGGCACTGAAGATATCATGGACAGGGCAAAGAGCTTTCCATTCTGGCATCAGAGGCACTCCATTTCATCCAAGTCTTTGCTCCTGTGCTCAGAGAATCCACTCCACACATCTACTTATCAGCCATGCCCCAGACCCCTTCCAAATCTCCACTTCATGGACTCTGGCAAGACCATCTGCAAGGTCCTCTGCCAGTCACTTCAGGATCTCCAGCCAGTTGGCCAGCAGAAGTTCACACTTTGCAAGGTCATAGTGATGAAGTTCTCTCTGTTGCCTGTTCTCCTGATGGAGTCCATGTGGTGTCTGGCTCTGCAGATCATACCATCAGAGTTTGGAATGTGCTTGCTGCTCAGTGTGTAGCAAATATATTCCTGGGGCATGATAATGGAGTTGCCTCAGTTGCCTATTCTCCTGATGGCAACTATATTGTCTCTGGCTCTTGGGACAAGACCATCAAGGTTTGGAATGCAACCACTGGGCAATGTGTTGCAGGTCCTTTCAAGGGGCATGATGGTGAAGTTACCTCAGCTGCTTATTCACCTAATGGCAACTGTATTGTCTCTGGCTCTTGTGACAAGACTCTTAGAATCTGGGATGCAGCTACTGGTCAGAGCATGGCAGATCCATTTAAAGGGCACACAGATGAAGTCCTCTCAGTTGCATATTCACCTGATGGCACACATGTTGTCTCTGGTTCAAAGGATATGACCATCAAGTTGTGGAATGCAACAACTGGTCACTGTGTGGAAATTTTATTCAAAGGACACACAGATCATGTCAACTCAGTTGCATATTCCCCTGATGGCTTATGTATTGTCTCTGGCTCCCTGGACAGGACCATCAGAATTTGGAATGCAGCAACTGGCCAATGTGTGGCAGGACCATTTCAGATGGACATTAGTTTTGAATTCCCTGTTGCCTACTCACCTAATGGTGCACACATCATTTCTGCATTGGAGGACAACACTATCATGGTCTGGGATGCTATGACTGGACAGTCTGTTGCAGGACCATTCCAGGGTCATACCCAACCTGTCACATCTCTGATTTATTCTCCCAATGGAACCTACATCATTTCTGGCTGTCAAGACAGGACCATTAGGATCTGGAATCCAACAGCTAATCAGCATATATCAAATCCACTCCAAGGCCACTCAGATAATATTAGATCTGTTGCTTATTCACCTGATGGAGTGCACATAGTCTCTGCCTCTGCAGATAAAAGTATCAGAATTTGGAACAGAACCACTGGTTGTTGTGTGGTGGATCCATTCATGGGTCACACAGATGGTGTTTCCTCCATTGCCTATTCACCAGATGGAACACATATTGCCTCTGGTTCTTTAGACAACACTATCAGAGTTTGGTCTGCTACCACTGGCCAGCTTGCTGCAGGTCCATTTGAAGGGCACACAGATGAAGTTACTTGCATTGCATATTCACCAGATGGCATGCACATTGTCTCTGGCTCTTTAGATCAAACTATCATGGTTTGGAATGTGACTATGGCCCAATGTATAGCTGGTCCATTTCAGGGACACACCGATGGTATTTGGTCTATTGTCTACTCACCAGATGGAACCCATGTTGCCTCTGGTTCTTCAGACACTACCATCAGAGTTTGGTCTGCTACCACTGGTGACTATGGAGCAAGGCCATTTGAAGGACACTATGATGAAATTCTCTGTATTGCCTATTCACCTGATGGGAAATATATTGTTTCTGGTTCATCTGATACAGCCATCATGATTTGGGACACAACCACTGGTCAATACACAGGACAGTCATTCCATGGGCATGTTGATCCAATCCAATGTGTTGCCTATTCACCTGATGGCAATCATATTGTATCTGGCTCTGATGATGGGTCTATCATTATTTGGAATGCAACCACTGGTCAATGTTTGGCAGGTCCACTCCAAGGTCATACAGATGGTGTCTCTTCTATTGTCTATCACCCTGATGGCAACCACATTGCCACTGCTTCCTGGGATCGTTCCATCAAGGAATGGAAAACTCAAGAACTTGTTTCCTCTGGTGGTTTTGATGTTGGAGATGGCTGGATTCAATCATTTGACCTTAGCTTCTTTGGTTGGCTTGCTCCTTGGAATAGACATGCCTTCCAGCTTTCTGTCCATTCACTCTCAATATCTTGTTACCCAGTCTATCAAGTTGACATTGGTCATAGATCTTTCTCTGGAAAGTCTTGGACTTCTTGTTGGAACTAACCCTTGGATTACTCTACTTTCCCCCCTGTATATTCACCTATGCTTCATACTCATGTTTGTATGTCTGGCAGACCAGTCCATGGACTGATACCTCCTCTGAATAATCTGACCACATACTGACTTGGGTGCACTGAGAACCAGAATTCTTGGCAGACACATCTTATATCTATCCTCCATCACTTGTGCCCCCTTCCCTGCCTCACCTGTAGGCTTGTCCTGGCAGTGTGCTGTGGCCTGGGGTGTGATCCAAACAGACAGAGACAAGGCAATTATTAGTTGGCTCACAACAAAGGTCAGCAGGGCAGCCAGGACTGAAGACACCACCCTCAGCCCTCAGTCTAGTCACTAGTAATTCTCAGCAATTCAGGAAAGTGATTTATGAGAAATTTGTGTATTCATGAGCCACCTAATTGAACCATCACCTGGAACCTGCATCAACTGTAATCAAGCGCGAAGCAGTTCCTCCGCCTTGTTTGATCGCGGTGCGGTTCTAAACTTGAACGGCTCGAGGTAGCTTTCATCACCAGTCGTGAGCAAATACACATAGGACAACCCTCCAGCTTGGGGCTCACCGCACGCTTCCTTCCTGAGCTGTATACTTCGGCACACACTCGACGCCGTTTTCGACGCATCGCGACACATCCAACGTCGCCAGGGCCATTGCGACGCAGATAAAGATGGAGGTCTCCGCCAGCTGGGCGCCCGGGCATATCCGTCTTCCCCACCCGAAACACGCCTCGCGCGGATCGGGCTGCGGCTTCTCCCCGAGATACCTCTCAGGGTTGAACACCTCCGGATCTGGGTAGGTTTTCGGGTCGGATAAGATGAACCTACACACAATCAAGTTTACAGATGCACGTCGCCGCCCACGAGTGGGTACAAACCAGATATTCCCGAGGAGGTATGTCCCCTTTGGGATCAAATATCCGTCGTAAGTCGTGTCTTGCGTCGTAACGTGCATCGCTAGCGTCGAGCGCACCCCGAGTCAGACCGAGTCTGAACGTGTACGTGCGCAGAGATACATACCGAGAGGAATCACCACGTTCCATCTGAGGAGCTCCCAGCAGATCGCGTTCACGTATGGTAACGCTTCCCGGTCATGCATGGTGGGCAGTCTGTCATGTCCGATGACTGCATCGATTTCTGCTTGCGCCTTCTTGAGGACACTAGGGTACATCGTCGTGGCAAGGAAAAATGCCGATAACGTGGTCGGCGTCTGCCGTCGATGCTCTTGCGTCAGGACGATTCGCCTGTAGACGACGACTGTAGCTCACCGTATCTGATCCGCCTGACGAACCACGGAACCACATTCAACTCGAATACGTTCGCGAGAACGATACTACAAAAATAAAACATACCCAGATACATCGAGAAGGAAGCCCACTTCAGAATCTCTTCTTCTTCTGGTGTGACACCTTCCTGGAGCAGCCTCGACGTGAACGAGGACACAGCATCACCCTTTTCCTGGCCTGAGATCAGCGTACGAGCACCAAAAATACGAAGACGGGACGTACCAACCGCTCCAACACAAACTGATGCGGCCTGTTAACCGCCTCGTTAGCCATTTCTCGCCACCTCTTCGCATCCTTGAGGAATCCACATCCAGGGAACCATTCCGGAAAATGACGTACTAGAAGAGCTGTGAGCGGCAATGGACTTATGTTAATGCGAAACGCACAGAACGGTAGCAAATCCACTAGAAAGCGTCCCGGCAGAGTAACCAGAGATATATTGCGCATCGCGCTGTTACCCAACTCTACCAAATGGTCACCGTTCTCCTCGACAGTATATCCATGAGATATTTTCAGGATCACGGAGCAGGCCATTCTACCAGACGAACGTTATTTGTCGCGTGCGCGCAGGACACAGACGCCGGGACCTCACCTACGGGCATGTGTGGATAGATCGTCTGGACTTTTCAACACATCGCGTATGAATTGTTTCGCTTCCGCTTCTTCTGCTGGGTAGAATGTCTCGAGGCTACTCTTGATGCCAATCTGTTGACGAAAGAACTTGCGATGTTTTCGATATGTGTCGCCGTATTGTAAAAAGCCCGTCGAGTTGCCCCAGCCGACGAGCTCACTGGCCATCATAAAGGGTGGCCTGTTGGACGTAACAGCGCTCTTCTTGTCGAGTAGATCCCTGGTCGCCTCGAGGGAGTTAAGAACCATGTATCGTGTGCCAATCACGCTCATGGTCATGACTGGACCTGAAAGTGAGATTCAGCGACGCAGTCATTTTCACAGACAGGCACGATGCACTCGCCATACTCTGTGCTCATGGCGCCCAACGTTTTATACGGGGCGTACGTCGGAAAATCAAGCAAATTTCCGATGAGCGGCCATCCAGGCGGTCCAGGCGGGAGGGACGCCCTTCGGCGCCTTTGGATAAGATGGAGGACAAAGTACGCTGCCAAACCTGCGAGGCAGACATTCAGGGTGTGAACGCCCATGACGTGGGCCTGATGGGAAGATACGACACAGGGGGCTCGCGTGATGAAACGCTCCTGGACGTGATACACAGATGGCTTTATGCGTCTCATGCGAGTACGCGCAGTCGTCCAAACGCGCCAAAACCTCATCCCTTGGAGATGGTTAACTTGCCAACGAGCTCGAGCGACAGCCCGGCCTTTCAAGTCGCCAATGAGAGCCGAAGATATATGACACGTAAGATGGCAGCCGTAGCATCTGAGTTAAGTCTGCTCATGGTATGGGCTGGTCATAAAAGGAGTTCAATCTGTAATGCCACGGGTAATCAGTCATACCGTGGTTTGGTAGCAAGGTGTGACCCACCCACGGCCCCATGGCGCTACGCGTTTGGTCTTGGCATGGCTACGAATCCCCGGACCAGTGTTTCACTGAGTCTGGATGCCTTCCCGTAAGAATTTAGAGAAATTTCAGAGATCACACGGTTTAGTATTAGTAATCACGTAGCCGTCATCTCTATTACTAATAGTAAGGACTTGACCTCGAGCTGTCGTGACTGCACGCCATAGATATCACCTTTGCTCGCTATGGCCAGAGTGAGCGATTGGCGAGTGTTTGCACCTTAGACACAGTTAAGTGGATGGGAAAGCAATCTGGTCGAATTCAAGTTGAAAGATGGAGTCGATGACTAAGTTTAAGCTTCAATCATGAGCCGGGTAGACCGTCGGGTTGCAACCGGGGGAGGGCCCCGAGGGGGGAGCTTCCCGCTCTTCAACCTGGGCAGAGCCAGGTACCCACGGGCCGCACTGTTGTGACGATCGCTGAGATGTACACGCACGATCGAGCAGCAACGGCCCTTTCGGGATCTGGACCGACGTTTGATCGAGGCCATGTGGTACCCATACTGCCGTGAGATCCAGGCATCCGCACGAGCGGATTCACGAGGACACAAAATCCATACCGCTCTGGAAGCCCCGGCGTAGGTATCAGGCGGGTGGGGAGTGAGGAGACTTCTCGATGTGACTACTAAGATCAGTCTTTCGAGCACGCCCGCCTTCCGGTGCCTGCAGCACCATGTGGATGGAAATCCTGAGTTTAGAGTAATTTCGGACCCCGCTTGCTGGACAGCCATGCCGGCCGCATCACTTATCACATACTTACTTACACCACATTGGTATAACATAAGTAGGCACGGCTTGTGGTGTGTGCCTGCATATATGGCTATTATGTTGATGCGTCCGTGGTGCTAGCACGCCCAAGAAACCTGAATCGTGTCGTCCGGTGATCACCATGGCCTTCATTTGTAGCTAGGGAGAGTCAATGAGGCGCTCCTCCACGTCGTATATAACTCTGAATCGGTCATGTCTCTCACCTCGCTCTCAATTCTCAACGATGGCGACGACGACGGCTGGGAAAATGACAGAGCACAGCCTCACCACCACCCACTGGCGTGCGTTTGGCTGGTGCTCCTTCATGAGCATCGGGACTCTCTTGTTGGGGTACGACGGCACGGTACGTCCCAAGCCGCGTCGACCCCGATCCCGATCACCCCCACTGAACGCACTCATCACGGGTAGATCAGCCCCGGGCTGCTGTCCGTCCCCCAGTTCCGCGCCGATTTTGGCTTCGTCGTTGATGGGCAGCCGATCCTCCCCGCTAGCTGGCAGAGCGCGTTCAACAGCGCCAGCTCAATCGGGTGCATGTTCGGCGCGCTGTCGTTGGGTTGGATCTCGGATCGTCAGGGGTGCGCACGTTTCCATTTCAGCGCCGTTTTCTCGGACACGGCGCTCATGCGTTGGCAGACGACGCGGCGCCGTCGCGATCGCGTGCGGGGTGTCCATCGTCGGTGTCTCGATACAGTTTTTCACGCCCAGACACGCCAACTGGGTGCTCGTTGTCGGAAAGCTCGTCAATGGGCTCTCACTTGGTGCGTTGATTGGCCCCGTCGACGCATCTCTCGATCGCCAAATCGCCTCGCGACAGGCATGTTCGTCTCTTGCGTTGGCAGTTATTGCGTGGAGGTCTCTCCGCTCGTCCTGCGAGGCATCACGACGGCCGCCGTAAATCTCTGGATAGTGCGTGAGTTCCATCACGTATTCGTATTGCGCTGACCAGCTGACGGACATCACAGTCGGTCAACTGTGAGTTCCGCATATTGTTCAGTTCGACGTGGTCTCACCGTCTGTAGCATGTCAAATGGCGTCATCCGGGGAACCGGAAACAGGACCGACGTCTACGCGTACAGGCTCCCCTTGTAAGTGCTCGCGGACTATTTTTCGAGGACCGAGGCTCATTCTCCCAGTGCCATTCAGTGGATATTCCCAGTCGTCCTCCTCATTGGCCTCCAGTTCGCGCCAGAGTCGCCCTGGTGGCTCGTCCGAAACGGCCGGTTTGAAGAGGCAGAAAATGTCCTCGTCCGTCTTGGAAGACAGACGGTTGATGCCAAGCTGCAATGCCAGCAGATCAAGAAGACGATCGACCTCGAAGATTCATACGCCGCAACCGCGACGTACGTGGATTGTTTTCGAGGAAAGTCGTTCCCGTTCGTGTATGTGCCGAGCACGTTCTGAAGCGACGCAGGCGAGAATCTCAAGCGTACCATGGTGGCCATGATGGTGTTCGTATGTCAACATGCGTCAGGTGAGCATGGCGCACTCGTGTGCCCGCTTGGGTAATTAGTCCCGTTCCAGGCGTGGTCTTCGTATTGGGGTTCAGTACCTATTTTTTCGAGCTCGCCGGCTTCCCGACGAGTAGGGCGTTCGACCTTGGTCTGGGGATCAGCGCCATCGGGGTACGTTGTATTACCTGTTCCTTACTGACGTTCAGTTCGACCGTCGTGTCCAGGTCGTGGGTAACCTGCTGACCTTCTACACCGTCAACCGGTTCGGGCGTCGGTTCCTGTTCAACTGGGGAATGGTAGGATGTACCGTCATCCTGTTCTCTATCGGATTCACCTGGATAGGGAACGCGAACCAGAACGCCAAGTGGACCGTCTCCGCATTCGTGAGTCTTTTCCAACAGGTCAGCCAGTGTCTGAGCTAACCCCCGCATGCGCATAGATGATCGCATACAACTTCGTCTATGAAATCAGCGTGTAAGGAATAGTCGCTTTTGCAGCTCGACGGCTGACCACGTCCGTCTTCCCTGATCGACAGCGGCCCTATGCCCTACGTCATCTTTGCCGAAGTCCCGTCCGCAAAGCTCCGCTCCAAGACGGACAGTATCGGGATCTGGACCAGCCAGCTGTGCGGCATGATTGTCAGCATCGTCATTCCATACCTGTGAGTCTGCTCACCGACCACGTCATCGCGGAGGGTTTACTCGACACATACGCGCAGGGTGAACCCGGACGAAGGGAACCTCGGGGGTTACGTCGGCTTCGTGTTTGGAGGGCTCTCCCTGGCGGGGAGCGTCTGGTCGTACTTCTTCATACCAGAGACGAGGGGGCGGACCGTCGACGAGTGCGTCGCTCGTCTTGTTCTGGGGGTTTGCTGACCCAGATCCAGGCTTGACTTGTTGTATGAAACGCGGGTGCCTGCGAGACATTTCGCGACGTATCGGTTGTACGACGGAGAAGACGAGGGGCCGGAGTTGTGACGAGAGATGACAGTATGGTCATCCCTGCGTGTTTGACTTTTTCTTCAGGTGGCCGCTTTCTGTGTTTGTAACGTGTTTCAACCCCAATACCTGGGTTATCTTGTACCTCGAAACCGGGGGTGCCTTGGGATGGGGTGTGTCTGAGTGACCCACCGAAGTCGACCGATGTCCGAGGCATTAAAAAGGAAAATGCGTTTGATTCTCCAGTCGAGTTACACCGGCGCCTTCAAGAATTTGTAGCTGTCCGAGCACCGAACGATTGTTTACGCGACGAACGATGCATCGACGATGCAGCATCGTCTCCAGTGTCGTATGGCGCACGGCATCGTGGGAACCGGCGGGGCGGCGTCCTCAAGGTGTTCGGGCCTCGGGATAACGAGAGAACTTGAATCTTAGGTGTAAATGATAATGATGACGCTGCTAACTGAACATCGTGGCAGTCGTGGTCTCGCCGGGCCCCAATCTATCATTACCCATCAGATGTACTATCGCATTACCACCACGGAGGCGGTGCGTCGCAGTGGGTCACGCAAAAAACCGTTCGCTACTCGGACAGCTAAAGGCGCCTGTAAACTCGACTCGAGGACTAAACACATTTATCTTTTTGGTGCCTTGGACATCGGCCGACTGTAGGTGCCACGTCGCTCACATCCATCCCATCCCCGGGTACTGCCAGTCTCGATAAGACAAGGAAAACATCAGGTATCGAGGTTAAAACTTACAAACACCGAGAGGGATCACCTGAAGAAAGACCATGAGTTGTGGACGCGAAAAAGAAAGTCAAACGTACAGTCGTGACCCCAGTGTCGTCTTTCGTCGCCCCTCATCGCAAGTCAGGCCCATCCCCTGCCGTGTCGTGCGGCCGATATGTCGCGAGATGCCTCACAGGCGCCCGCCGTTCGTATAACAAGTCAAGCCTAGGCAAAGGTCAGCAACCCCCAGAACAAGACGAGCGACGCACTCGTCGACTGTCCGCCCCCCCGTCTCTGGTATGAAGAAATACGACCAGACGCTCCCCGCCAGCGCGAGCCCTCCAAACACGAAGCCGACGTAGCCCCCAAGGTTCGCTTCGTCCGGGTTCATCCTGTGCGCGCGGGTCGAGTGAACCCTCCGGGACAAAGCGTCGACGAGCAGACTCACAGGTATGGAATCACAATGCTGGAGACCATGCTGCACAGCGAGTTAGTACAGGTCCCAATACCAACCGTCTTGGAACGGAGCTTTGCGGACGAGACTTCGGCAAAGATGGCATAAGCCAGAGGGCCGCTGCCGACCAGAAGAGACGGACGTGGTCAGCCGTTGAGCCGCGAAGAGCGGCCACTCCTCACATGCTGACTTGATAGACGAGGTTGTATACAATCATCTGTGCGCGTGCGAGGGTCAGCTCCGATACCGACTGATATATTGGAGATGACTCACGAACGTGGGGACGGCCCACTTGGCATTCTGGTTCGCGTTCCCTATCCAGATGAAACCGATCGAGAACAGGATGACAGTACATGCCACCATTCCCCAGTTGAACAGGAAGCGACGCCCGAACCGATTGACGGTGTAGAAGGTCAGCAAGTTGCCCATAACCTACACGCAACGATCGAGGGGGACGCCACTGCGAAGTAGATCACACAACGTACCCCGATGGCACTGATGCCCAGACCAAGGTCGAACGCCTTACTCGTCGGGAAGCCGGCGAGCTCGAAAAAATAGGTACTGAACCCCAATACGAAGACCACGCCTGGAACGGTATCAGCCACCCAAACGGAGCACGAGAGCGCCATGCACACCTGACGCCTGCTGCAACACGAACACCATCATGGCCACCATCGTACGCTTGAGGTTCTCACCTGCGTCGCTTCTGAACGTGCTCGGCACATACACGAACGGAAACGACTCACCCCGGAAACAATCGGCGTACGTCGCAGTCACGGCGTACGAATCTTCGAGGTTGATCGTCTCCTTGATCTGCTGGCATTGCAGCTTGGCATCGACCGTCTGTCCTCCAAGACGGACGAGGACATTTTCTGCCTCTTCGTACCGGCCCTTCCGAACGAGCCACCAGGGCGACTCGGGCGCAAATGGGAGGCCAATAAGTAGGATGACCGGGAATATCCACTGGATAGCGCTGAGAAGATGGGCCTCGGTCCTTGAAGAGTCGTGCGTGAACACTCACATGGGGAGCCTGTATGCGTAGACGTCGGTCCTGTTTCCGGTTCCCCGAATGACGCCATTTGACATGCTACAGACGGTGAGACCACGTCGCATTGAACAAGATGCGGGACTCACAGTTGACCAACTGTGATGTCCGTCAGCTGGTCAGCGCAATACGAGTACGTGATGGGACTCACGCACTATCCAGAGATTTACGGCGGCCGTCGTGATGCCTCGCAGGGCGAGCGGAGAGACCTCTGAGCAATAACCACCAGCGCACGAGACGAACATACCTGTCGCGAGGCGATGAGGCGATCGAGAGATGTGTCGACAAAGCCAATCAACGTACCCTGCGAGAACCCATTGATGAGCTTTCCGACGAGAAGCATCCCGTTGGCGTGTCTGGGCGTGAAAAACTGTATGAGGACGCCGACGATGGATACCACGCACGCGAGCGCGGCGGCACCGCGTCGTCTACCAGTTTCCGGTTGGCGTGATGAGCACCGCAGCCCCGCAGCAATGCCGAAATGAAACAGGCGCACCCCAGACGATCCGAGACCAACCCAAACGACAGCCCGCCAACCATGGACCCGATCGAGCTCATGCAGCTGAATGCGCTCTGCCAGCTGGCAGTGATGATCGACTGACCCTCGGCGACAAAGCCAAAGTTGATGCGGAACTGAGGGACAGACAGGAGCCCAGCAGCGATCTGCCCGGGTTTGCGTGCGTTCAGTGGAGGTGATCGGGGCCATGATCGACGCGGCTTTCGGACGTACCATGCCGTCGTACCCGCGTAAGAGGGCGCCGATGCTCATGAAGAAGCACCAGCCAACAGCACGCCACTGGGTGTGCATCGCCTCGAGGGCGGTGAGGCCATGCTCGGTCGCGGCGGCACGCGCGAGAAAAATGAGGTTGCCGCCGTCGGGTTTGTCGACGCTCGCCATTTCTCCAGGCTCGATTTTTTCAGAGGTCGTCGTCACCATTGTTGAGGTTTGGGAGCGTGAAGAAACAGACGACCGAGCTATATGCATTCCCGCGAGGAACCAGAGTGCTTCTCTCTCTGAGAAGCCCATCTACATGCGATACGATCAGTCGGACATACATGTGCGGCCACCGGGCGACGCGATTTAGGCTCCTTCGTGGCTGCCGAACATGTGCTAGCACGACGGATGTAATATTTAGCAGCGATCTCAATGTCTGAATGTAAAACATAATTCACCATTTTCCTGTTGAGACAGCGGAGTGTCTAGGCGTGCGCAGATTCTTGCTCCCACACATTACCATCCATAGCACCGAATCTAAAACAAACAAACAAAAGTCCGCGACGAGCGCTGCAAAGCACGGGGATGTCGGAAGGAGTGCGGACGGGGGATGGTTCTGTTTCAAGTTGGGCGCAGGTGGTGCGTTTCATGATGTCGATGTCTCGTGTTTGGGTTGCGCTTGGACACTGCGATTCGCCCCCGTCGCGTGCGCCCTGGCCATCGTTGTCATCTACATCCGCATGCTCATCTCCACCGTGAACCGTCGTCTAACCAGGCGCCCACTGCCATGGCTTGAGGGGAAGGAGAACTTTATCATGATGTAGAGCAATGGTGGGTCTCATAGCGGAAGCGGAGGTTCGGCTTTACCCGCTCGTAGCGGCTTCTTCAAGTTCCCGTCGCTTCAATGTGCCTATTGCCGCTGGATGCATCGATGAGCATGAAGCTGCTGGAATTTCAAGTGTATTTATAGCCAAGCACGACACTGAATCAAACATCCGTAGTATGCAAACGTTGCCAACGCTTGCACATGCATTGCACTTCAGACATACTTATCTCATTACCACTACAGAAACGGTGTGCCATGGGTCACACAAAGAACCGTTCGTTGCTCGAACAGCTACAAAATTTTGAAGACTAGTCGGCTCGAGCCCCGAATGCATTATCTTTTGATGCCCCAGACATTGACCGACTTAGGTGAGTCGCTCAAACACATCACATCCCTAAACACCGCCAGTCTCGAGGTACAAGATAATTCAAGTGTCGAGGTGAAAACACACTAGAAACACCGGGAGCGATCATCTGACGAAAAACTGTAGGCAAAGAGGAAAAAAGGCGAACGTACAGTCATGGCCCTACTGTCGTCTCTCGTCGCCCCCCTTACAAGTGCGGCCTCTCGCCTTCCCCATCGTACAACCGATACGTCGCGAAATGCCTCGCAGGCACCCGCCTTTCATACAACAAGTCGAGCCTAGACCCGGGTCAGCAACGCCCAAGAACGAGACGAGTGACGCACTCCTCAACGGTCCGCCCCCTCGTCTCTGGTATGAAGAAATACGACCAGACGCTCCCCACCAGGGAGAGCCCTCCGAACACGAAGCCGACGTAACCCCCAAGGTTCGCTTCGTCCGGGTTCACCCTGCGCGCAAGTGTCAATTAAACCCTCCGCGACGAAGTGGCCGACGGGCAGACCCACAGGTATGGAATGATGATGAAGGAGACCATGACAAGCAACGAATTGGTCCACATCCCGATACCGACCGTCTTGGAGCGGAGGTTTGCGGATGGGACTTCGGCAAAGATGGCGTAGGCCAGGGGGCCGCTGTCGATCAGAAGAGACGGACGTGGTCAGCCGTCGAGCCGCGGAAAGGGACTACTCCTCACATGCTGACTTGATAGACGAAGTTGTATACGATCGTCTGTGTGTATCCGGAGGTCAGCTCAGACGTTGGCTGACCTGTCGGAAAAGACTCACGAACGCGGAAACGACCCACTTGGCGTTCTGGTCCGCGTTCCATATCCAGGTGAATCCGATAGAGAACAGGATGACGGTACATCCTACCATTCCCCAGTTGAACAGGAACCGACGCCCGAACCGGTTGACGGTGTAGAAGGTCAGCAAGTTACCCACAACCTGGACGCGATGGTCGAGATGGGCGCCAGTAAGGAGCAGATCATACAACGCACCCCGATGGCGGTGACACCCAGGCCGAGGTCGAACGCCCTGCTCGTCGGGAAGCCGGCGAGCTCGAAAAAATAGGTACCGAACCCCAATACGAAGACCACGCCTAGAACGGTATCAGTCACCCAAGGGGACGCGCGAGCGCACGATGCACACCTGACGCCTGCTGCAACACGAACACCATCATGGCCACCATGGTACGCTTGAGATTCTCGCCTGCGTTGCTTCAGCGCGTTCGCATATACGATCGGAAACGACTTTCCTCGAAAACAATCCACGTACGTCGCAGTTGCGGCGTACGAGTCCTCGAGGTCGATCGTCTTCTTGATCTGCTGGCACTGCAGCTTGGCATCGACGGTCTGTCCTCCAAGACGGACGAGAGCCTTTTCGGCCTCTTCGAACCGATCATTGCGGATGAGCCACCAGGGCGACTCTGGCGCGAACGGGAGGCCAATAAGGAGGACGACTGGGAATATCCACTGAATGGCACTGAGAGAATTGGCCTTTGTCCTCGAAGAATTGTGCGTGAACACTCACAAGGGGAGTCTGTATGCATATACGTCTGTCCTGTTTCCGGTTCCCCGAATGACCCCGCTACAGATGCTTCGGACGATTGAGACCGCGGCAGATGAAACAAGATGTGAGGCTCACAGTTGACCGACTGTGACGTTCGTCAGCCGGTTAGCGTATGCGAGCACGCGATTGGACTCACGGACAATCCAAAGGTTCACGGCGGCCGTCGTGATGCCTCGCAGGACGAGCGGGGATACCTCGACGCAATAACTGCCCACACAGGAGACGAGCATGCCTGTCGCAACGCGATTCGGTGATGGAAAGATGCGTCGACAGAGCCTATCGACGCACCGTACGCGAATCCATTGATAAGCTTTCCGACGAGGAGCACCCAGTTCGCGTGTCTGGGCGTGAAAAACTGTATCGAGACGCCGACGATGGACACCCAGCACGCGAGCGCAACGGCGCTGCGTCGTCTGCCAGTGTCCGATGAAGCAATGAGCGCCGCGTCCGGGAACACGATGCTGAAATGGAAACATGCGCACCCCTGACGATCCGAGATCCAACCCAACGACAGCGCGCCGAACATGCACCCGACCGAGCTGATACTGTTGAACGCGCTCTGCCAGCCAGCGGCGAGGATCGGCTGCCCATCGACGACAAAGCCAAAGTCGGTGCGGAACTGGGGGACGGACAGCAGCCCTGCGCCGATCTGCTCGGAATGTGTGCGTTCAGTGGGGGTCATCGCGGGATCGACGCGCCTTTGGGACGTACCAGGGAGTCGTACCCCAACAAGAGGGCGCCGATGCTCATGAAGCAGCACCAGCCAAATGCACGCCAGTGGGTGGTAGTGAGGCAGTGCTCGGTCGCGGGCGCGTGCGCGAGGCATGCGAGACTACCGTCGTCGGGTCTGTCCACACTCCCCATCTCTCCCGGGTCGTTTTTTCCAGCCGCGGTCGTCGCCATTGTTGAGAATTGGAGCGACTCGGCTGGGAGACATGACTGAGTAATATACGACGTGGAGGAAGAGCGAGGCCATGGCGATGATCGGGCGACGCGATTCAGGTTCCTTGGGCGTGCCAGCACCACGGATGCATCGATATAATAGCCGATCAATACATAGGCACACCCCCAAGCCGCATTTATAGACCGGTCCGGGTGTACCTATCTTAGTAGCTTGTGGGAACAGAGCAGGACAAACGTTCGTCCAGGCACACGAACGCAAGGCAGACTAGAGAGACAATCACATCACCGTCCACTGCATCGAATAATAATAATCAAAAGAGCATCCAAGCACAACCCAAACACCCAAGACCGTGTCAAACGCACCACGTCAAGGCCACCGCGCCCAAAAAGGACCACACCCACGTCACCATACCCTCCCCCGTCCGCGCGCCTCCCGACGTCCCGGTGCTCTGCAGCGCGCCACGGTGCGATGCGTTCGAGAGCGACCCGATAGTTGACGTGCTCAGACTCACTCCCGTCACACGCGCACCGGCCATCGTCGTGTACGTCCGCACGTAGTTGACATCGAAATAGGCCTCGTCGAACCGCGGACTCCCAGGTCCGACCACACAATCATTGTACTACCGGAGACCGGGTTAGCTCATGCCGTCCCTCACGGTCAACCCACACTCACGCATAGTCCCGTGGGACCTTGGTTGGCGCATTGCGAGTCGTATACCGACGGCACGCCGGCCCTGCATCAGGAACAAATGTCAGCGGGCCACGCTATGCCGCGCATATGAACATCTCACCAGACGCCACACAGGTCAATGTCCAGCACGAGGTTCTGCGGCGTAAAGAACTGGCTGATGTTACACGTGTTGGACGAAAAGGCGGCATGCGGCGTTCCCCAGGATGATATGTTCATCGATGATGTGTTTGTCGCTTGAGCAATGGAAGACGGTACATTCGGTCGCTGGTCTCGCCGTCAATGGGCGTCCGACGCGGAGAACAGCAAGAGACGCACGCTCCAAAACCACATGCTGAGAAACGTCGTCAGCCCTGACACAAACCCCAGTCAAACGCTACGCACAAGATCCCTGAAGCATCAAACTGCGTGGCGAACACGCCTCCGCCCGCCTCGGCGAAACCAGCCGCATAACTATTCGGCGACGTCTCCTGCACCGTACATCCAGAACCCTGCGAACAATCCGTCCACACCGTCGAACCCAACTGTCCCGCGTTCCCGCTGTGGTAACACCCCTGCGTCGTGTGCATCGCCATCTGATTGTTCGTGTTTAGATTGATGTTCTCGATGATATCGATCTCGCCA
Source organism: Strobilomyces echinocephalus (assembly GCA_038090115.1). Lineage (NCBI taxonomy): Eukaryota > Fungi > Basidiomycota > Agaricomycetes > Boletales > Boletaceae > Strobilomyces > Strobilomyces echinocephalus. The sequence continues at coordinate 1,242 of JBBPMC010000346.1, read as the reverse complement.
TCGTCGGGCCACTTGGCTCCTGCATCGTGTCAGCTACGCAGATCTCTGCCGAGTCGATAGGGCGCGCACCGAAACTCCAAAACGCCGGCCAGACCTGGCAAGCAGACATGATCATCGGTCCGGAGATGAAATGAGACATGGACTCACCGAACACCCATACGGTATGTGGTTGAGGTCAATGATCCACAAGCTGCCCAGGTCGTACGCCTCTTGGGTCGTTATGCGCACCTACGTAGCTCGTCTCAGCACCCCGTCTTCGCGAGACAAGGGAAAGGACACGTACCGAGTTGCGCAGCTCACCGTACGACACGTTGGTCGCGTTGTCGACCTTGACGATGATGCGCTCGTCAGGGGTCACGTACGCCAACTTTTGGGCGCCCGCCACCTCCTGGGACACCCAGGTGACGTTGCCTAGACGGGGACGAGATGGGACGGTTAAAGCGAGTACCGGAAGTGTAAACCCGACCGACGCACCCCATGTCAAGTTATCCAGACCGCCGTAAAAGTTCCATCCGTTGAAGAAATTGGGTCCCGAGTAGTCACGCAGGACGTCGTATGCGAGCGCGCGGGACGCGATCACGAGGACGCCCGGAATCGACCGCCACCAATGCATGGGGAGGAAAGGTTGCAGGAACGGCAAGCTTCGCCCGGGGACTCATTTAAAGATACGACCAGGGTGGCGGTACGAATTGGTACAGGAGAGGGCGCGGTGGAGAAAACAGTACTGGTGGGGAGACGCGGGTGGCATCCAATGGAGAGAGATCAGCTTTCGTGATCGCCTTGAGGCATTCGAGCTTCTGACATAGACGCGCGAAAGCCGATGAGCAGTCATACGTGAGACAACATGACCTTGGGGACGGTATGCCAGCGCATGAGCGAAAAATGGAACCGTGGTGAAGACAGGGCGTGGATGAACCGGGAATAGTTGGCAGAAACACCGTACCGTCATGCCGGCCCTTAGTCTAGTAACCATGCCAGTGGGCGCATACAGCGAATTGGCACGGGCGGTCTACGCCCGACGTTGTAGTCTGAGAGTGGTCCCAGGTGTCAAGGTCGGCGAAATACATAGTGACCGGCTCATATAGACTCTCCCAGACTCTCCGCTTCAGTTCATTAGCGCCCTTTACAGGACGATGCTACCAGTCGACTTCAGTGCATCGGGATCGTGTCTCGTGAATATCATGATGTACATCCTCGTGTATACACATCGCTCAGAGTCCTACGTGGATGAACGGAATCCAG
>JBBPMC010000345.1:7924-25343 GCA_038090115.1 Strobilomyces echinocephalus | reverse complement strand
GACGGAAGCAAGGACTTTCTGCCGGGGGACCTCGTCAACTTCCGCAAGCGTCAAAAATCCTCGGAGGTGGTCCAGGATCTCCAGCAGTGGCAGACCCAACCACACAACTTCCACCCTCTCCCCTCGGTCCTGGTCTTCATCAACGAGTCTCTGAACCAGTTCTGCGATCACGACGCGAGCGAGGTGTTTTGGAAGCTGAGCCTAGAGAGAGAACCGAGAGAGAGGGACGAAGAAAAATTGGCCAGGTGGTTGACCGACAGCGGGTTCAGTCAGTAGGACTTTGGTTCGGAGGTGTTTTTTTTTCGCTTTCGTTTCCGTTTCTCGTTTGCATCATACCCATCACATTCGGAGTTATTACGGACTAGGACTCGACGTTGGAAGGACTACTTTTTTTTCTGTGTTTTGTCGTAGCATCCGCTCGCTCGCGTTCTATGGTGCTTTCCGGCTGGAGCTTTTTTTATTCTATTGACAAGTCATAACGGAGCGCGAGGCGCCCTTCATTCGGCCCGGGAGTACGATCATTTGCAATTCGATTCGGTTTTCGAATTTCGCCATCAACATCTGCCCATCAACTGTCATCGTCAGACTTGGTCCAGAGATTCGATGTGGGCGATAGAGGCCAGAGTTCAACTGAGATCACGTCACGGAGGCGATATGTAAGCAAGATGGATGCAGTCTGTCGTTAGACGCCCTCGTTTCACCTTTTGGTCAAAGGTTTCGCGTTTCGTCTCCGGCCCCCCGGTGGTATAAGATATATAGCGTCGGGGTCGTTTTCCGGGAGCGTGGTTCGTCTACATATGCGATCCTCTCCCCTCACCATCTGACGACGCGCCGGTCGGGAGGCGCGTTTCGGGGTAGCCACTACGGCGAGCCGCGACGGTCGTGCTTTCGGGTGGCACGGCAGCTCCTTCCTGAAATACGGGCCGAAGCGCGTGAGATCGCAGCTCTGCCTGTGGTCATTGGTGATACCGCGATTGCTACGCCGGGTGCGCAGACGACAGACATCGTCCGCGCGCCGAGTCCCTGCGACGTCGCAACGCCAGTCGTCATGAACGGCAAACTCGGAAGAAGAAAAAAAGGGACATCGCGCCTCTGGAAGGAACGCGCGACGGCGCGAGGGGTTCTCGAGGGCAAGAGACGAGAAAAAAAGTCGAGTTGCGCGGGAGGTCGAAGCGCGTACTGCCCTCTCGCTCGGCGCTCGGCTGTCGGACTGACTGGCTGGAGCGTGGCGGTCAGGTAGCGACGACATCCTCGAGTCCGTTGCCTGGCCAGTCCCGACGGTCGAGTGACGATCTGCTCCAGTTCGTCGTGATTCCGAGGTTCTCCGTTTCTTGTTCTCGTCCCTTGGACTGCCAGCGCGCTCCCGTCGGCGCCTTTTCCTTCCAAAGGCGTGACTGTGTCTTATTCTGCGAGATCGCCAGCGACGACCACCAGATGAAATGAAGACGATGGTCCGGACAAGTCGACTCGTTCTCACCGGACGAGCGAACCTCCCCCCGTTGTTCGAAGGCGGGAGAGAACCCTCCCGATCTGTCCGAGTCCAGGCCTGTCGTTTTCCGCTGCGACTAAACACCTTGCCCAAGATAGCTGTATCTGGTTCGAACGCACGAGGGCGTAACCTTTAGCCTTCGCGTCCGTCCCTTGGTTTTCAGGGCTTTCTTGCCAACGCGTCGTTCGATAGAATTCCCTCCCGCTCGGCCTGGCCACTCATTCCGAGTCAGTGATACTGCCTCGGAAAAACCATACGATGTGCCCATGTTGCGAGCGTTTGGCCCAGGCAGCGCGCCCTCTCTGTTGGACGATGTCTGCGTTCAATCGTTGACCCCCAGACGCCATTGGAAGGGGCGGATCACCTAAAGAGAGGCGGAGGGTGGTAAGTAGGATAAGCGCCTCGCTCGAAAAGTTGCTCGAAAAGAGCTGTCTTCGAGCAACAGCTTTCGTCGATAGGCCGAGACCCGGCCCGGGAAGGTGGTACTGTGAATGGCACTCTGTGCTCGAGACGCCGCGTCTGACGAGATTTCCCCTGCCAGACTGTGCACGGCCGCGGACCAGATGCCGCAGAGAAATCTGGAAAGCGCGGTAGCGGCTTGTTACCAGTCCTGAAAACCGTAGTTCATCATATCGCATGCGACCATCGCCTCCTCAAACAAGTCGGGAGAAAAACAGTACCGAGCACTGCCACTGGAAAACATTCTCACTTCTCGTCCAAGGTCACAACCCTGTGGAGCCATCCATGATGCGTTCACACTGCATAGCGGAGCCTCCGGCTTAAAAAACACTCTCTTCGATCTAAACCTTTAACCTCAGCTGCACATCATGCGTCTCACCTTGTCCTCTGAAACTGTACGCAACGCCGTGTTTACCAACGAAAGCGGTCAGGTGCTCTACAAGACCTCGCATCCATTCAAGCTCGGAACGTTAGGCAAGACGATCATCCACAAAGTCGTGCCTAATGCGAACCCTACGGACATGCGTGACCAGTTTGAGGTCATGGGAGAAATAGATTGGCATTTCGTTACATCCTCGACGTTCCGCATCAACGGCCAAGAGATGCAAGCTAAGGATTTCCTCCCTCGGCATGGGATCACGGGAAGGTGCGCGGTGCTATCGTTGGCAATCATACTGCCAGTTCGACTGCGTGTTCATCCTTGTCGCAGCACACGAAAGTTCACTGGACCAGACGGGCGCCCGTATAGATGGGATATGGTGCTTGACTCGGTGGCGGTAAGTACACGGTCGTGAAGTGATCTATTTTCGCGTTGCATACTGGTTCTCCCAGATGTCTCGTGATGAGAAGTCGAAAACTGAAGTTGCAAGGTATCACAGACCCACGCTTGGTATCATTGGGCCCAAAAAGAAGCCCTGTCTGGATGTTGATCCTGATGTGATAGACATGCTTGACTTGATCGTGCTCACTTTTGTTTACATGGAGAAGTTGCGTATGGAGATAGAGAGAACTGCCTGCCATTCTAGTGTAAATATCTAATCAATAACCTAGCAATGTCTAATAGCAAGACCGTGTTCCATGTTGTGTTTTTGTTCTTGGTCTCCGCAAGATGTATTGGCAGGGGCACGGCGGTATCCTTGTGCTGAAGACTACTCCCCTCAACGGTGAGATGAGTTCTTCAAATGAAGTCGCCAGGTTGATTACCGGCCTACAGACTCTCGGCTCGCAGTTGAGACACCTAGCACAGTCGTGCCCACTGCCGTCCGCCCAAAGCACTGAAGGCAGACGTAATGCGGCAGTGCTTCCATGGAAAAAGTAATGTTGTTCGGCCCCCAGCGTATACGGATGGGGGTGAGCACAGGCTACCTTCATCAGCGAGGTGATCGCGGAATCCACACTTGTTTCGAAGACGAAGTTGCCAAGCCGTTTTGGCAGTGGCAATATCCTCTTTTCTCGTAGTCAGAACATCGTTTTTATCCTCGTCAGAAGCAGTTGCGTGATGCTGTAGGCCCACATATGTACTTCCTTGGTTGTAGTTCTCCGACGCCATTTGACCGGGTGACACACCTCTTGGCACCCCTTCTTCCGCTGCTCCGGGCTCCGGGCACGGCGGATCCGATATATGACGTGGCGCGAGCTTGAGATACCGACGAAGTTCATTCGCACGTCGGTGCTTTCGTACGCCGGCGAGTGGAGCTCGGACGTCAGAATTGGCCCCCTTGAGAAAGTGGCCACAGAATCCACGATAGACCTGAATTCTCTCATCCGACGAGTCTGACGAGCTTGCGAAACCATGCTTGGCGGTTTTCGCGCCGTGATGATGCCCCCTTGGCGCATATTATTCGACTCGGAGCTCTGATATCCGATGTCGGCGCAGCAACCTTGCAAGGATCGTGCAGTAGAGTCCTAGAATAAATATCAATACCTTCAGACGCTTGAATACGACGATACAATCAAACGGAGTGTTCAGGAAACCATCAGATGGACGTTCCAAAATGCCTAGCAGCCTCATCTCCAACTAGTTTACGACCAAGTGGATACCCTTCACCCGGATGTTGGCGAGGTATATCCTTTCTCGTTTAGTATGAGAAGGCCAGACTGGGTGAAGATCATCTGAGAAGCCGTGCTGTTCGTAAAGAACTCTCCGATCAGGGATTCCACACGTGTATTCTGTCCGAATACACATTATCTTTCGTGTCGAGTTGGACGCCGTCCGGAATGCCGGAATCGCAGGAAGCAAAGACGCGACAATTTTTGAACGAGTGGGTCGCTGGATCAATCGACATCGAACTGATAGCTGCTACGGTGCAGTACGAGACGAGATTCACTAAGAACGGACGGCTCGAGGGAGCCTACATTGTGGCGCGATACGTCTGGTTGTTTCCAAGGATTCCACAGACTAGACCCCTAAACATTGCAGAACATCGACGAGGAACAGGTAGCTCGCTCACACGAACGCGGTTTTGCCACCTGGAGTAAAGGCGATCCCATTAGGGACCATGAATTGCCGGTGGATCGATCGAAATGGTGGACCTGAGAAGGCATCATCGGTTCGGGACGGAACCCAGCCAGTCATACCTGCACCAGGACTCAGCTCTATATCTTTGAGGTTAATAAATGGAGAACTTACGTAGAATCCGTGAAAAATATAATATCAGTGCCTCACCGAGAGAGTTGAACCGCCTGCCATATAAATTGTCTAGCAGGACGGCGGCATTGAATGACGGCCAGGGGTTCACGAGAACCACTGAAGGGGGCAGAAGACCACGTCCTGACGTGACCAAGAGGAGTGCATTATACGGGCCTGTGCCTCCGCTGGCCATCTGCAGTGTCGGAAAGGTTCAACTGCACGAATATGAGCGATTCACCATGGCATCTATTGCAAATTCTGCTCACTGTCTGCACATGTACATTAGCTCCGCTCTGAGAAAGAGCAAGTTGAGCATCGAGATAACACTGTTGTTGTACCAGCCGCCATATCCAAGAGGACCTCCTGAGAGGCTGGCAAAAAAGACACTGCTGAGATCAGACACATAATAGGTGGTTCGTGAGGAAAGGCATAGCCTGGGTTCGTCACGACGAGCTGAATGGTCGCACTAGGCCCCATTGCTCTGACGAAAGCGGATCAATGACTTGGATGAACAATGGGTTCGCATTCATGGGATTAAACCTCATGAAAGAGTCATTCGTACGTCACTGCACATAGTTCGCATCCATGACATTGTAATCAAGGGGATTGATGTCCTGGATGCGTTATCTATGATTTTGACCCGCCCTCAGTGAAGAGAACATACCACTGCACCAGGGGGTAAAGTGAGACTTGCAGAGTCAGTGACCCAACAATCATCATCGAATACAAGGTGGAAGTCGAAGTCCCTCTGAAGTCCTTTCGTCCACGTTCGCACAATCTGAACAAGCTCAGATACTCACTGTCCTATATCTTGCACTCACGGGAGGTTCCCAATGGCATTGAGACCGAAATGGAGATCTTGCGGGAGTCTGAACAAGTTACCAAGGCCATGTTCAACACAGCCGCAGTGTAAGGCACATACAAATGACATATGCCCACCAGTTTCAAGCCTCGGTGGTGCCGATGACTTTCAAGTGTAAAACCTCACGGCGGAGCTCCTGGGGCCGCGTCGAGGTAGCAAGGAACTCATTCCAAGTTCCAGCTTGAAACCGTCCAAACAATGTACCGCGCCGTTCTCATGAGTGGAGCCACGATCTTCTTGAACTGAAGAGCTGGAATGTCATACGTACAGTCCGCAGGACGCCTAGCATGTCTCAACCGGGACTCGATAGATAGCAAATTTCAACACGCACTTGTCAACACATCAACACCAGGAGAAATCCTGTGAACCTTGCGAGACTGTGGAGAAGTCTTCATTTATGCTTGTTCAAGCATTTCCTATGCAGCTCAAAGGGTGCGAGTCCGCGATTACTATGGGAGTGGGGTTGTTCCGTGAGGTGATCAGAAATATCGCTCATCGACGCCATAAATTGGGGATCTCGTTAGTGCTGATCGATAGCATTTAGCCACCAGTCCCTCATGTACTGTTGAACTATGGACACTTACGTCTGCCCAACAGTTAGCTTAGACCGCCCACAGAATATTCGCATAGGAGTCGCTGGTGAGATCGTCGTGAGACTGTTCACAATGATTGGAATACCACTAGTGTCTTTTCCACTGCGCGGGCGGACGAGATACACCTTTTTTTTTCAAGGCTCAGCGAACGTCGCGTTGCACTTGGTAACGGGTTACTTCTCGATATCATCGGAGACCGGGCCTCGCTTCGACGAGGTTTGCATATTTATTGTTGGCAACTTCATCAAGGGCGTTTTCAGGAAGAGTCTCGGATGACGCATCGTCATTGTTGTCTACTGTTTGGTATTTGCTCATGTTCGTCTTCGACTCGTGAACGAATGATCAGTAAGTATATAACGAGCCACGGGCGCACGCTAGTCGATCGACCACCAGTACTGTCAAGCGACAAGCGTGGCTGCGAAACGCAGTCGAACGTACATCAACCACCAATTTCCAGCCTGATCCCTACAATCTACAGCACACATCTGCACCACTTCGTCCAAAATTGCTTCGACGTCCACGTCGTCGACCATTGCCAAAAACGTCTTACGCGCAAATAGCTGGAGCCATGCGCGAAGACCGCCGTCGCCGAGTGGCGTCGGCCTGGGGACCAACGAGATCATGTCCACTCGGAATCCAGCGTTTTGGAGGAGCTGTGAGTGACCTCGCTTGGCATCTTGTATTCGGCTGACGAGTAGATAGCTCACCGTCTTGTATTCTTCGATGCTTGGGAAATACCAGGGGTCCATCTCCGCCGGATTGAGCCCGCATTTCTTCACGGCGTGGTGCAACGCGATCCTGACGCCTTCGATTCCATGAACAAATTCACAACACAATCGATTGGATGCTCCCCACCGATACAGTTTGTGAATCCCCCCATCTCGCAAACGAATCGTCCTCCGGGCCTGAGAATGCGTTTGACACCGTACAGAACACCCATTGGGTTTCTTTTACACCAGTGCAGCGCAGCGTTGCTAAACGCCGCATCAAATGACTCCTCCGCCAACGGCAGTGGTAACGCGAGGTCCTGGATATCGCAGACCAGCGTGTTCTCTACCCCGTTCTTCTTCGCTTTCGATATCTATGTGGACCATCGAAGTCATGAGGTTCCAGTTTCTACGTGATGAAATGACTAACCATGTCTTCGCTGTGGTCAACACCGAGTACGAAACCTTCGTGGCCCACCGCGCACTGGATCTTGACAGTGAGTTCTCCGCTTCCACAACCAATATCTATGATGCGGTCGCCAGGACGAGCATTAAGCCAAGATTGGATCTGTGCCGTGTTCGCGTCTGAAAAAACGAACGAGGCGGTCTTGACATAGTCGTCTGCGCTGTAGTCCCCACGAGGTCCTCGCAGGGGTGCGTTGGCCATGGTCATACGAACTGCATGGAGCCTCCGCCAACTGATGTTATACTCTGAGGTTTCGGCGATGAGTCCTGTTCGGCCGATGGAACATCAACAGCTTTACAGTTGCATCATGATCGCCGGTGGCTTTCAGGAAATGGTAGGAGCGAGTCGGCCGATGACCCGAAAGCCGAACAATATCAAGTGTACTTGTCTCGGGTACCCGCATTGGCATTTATCGTTAAAGCGCTTTTTTTTTCTACCGCCAAATGGCGCGGAGCGCACGCCGTCTTCATTTTGTCATGTTGACCTTGAAAGTCCCCCTTTTAGTCACCGACCGCCCGTTGAGACCTCTGCCTACGTGCGTCTCCGCAAAGTCCATGGTGCCCCGTATAGCGGCGAGAAGTTTCATGACAAGTGGCAGAGGTGTCCCGTCAAACCTATTTTTTATCACTGCGTTCGACGAACTAGGGTACCACCGCGGACAAGTTTTGCGGCTTCTTGTTCAACCAAAAAGTGGGTTCAATCCAGAGGACCCGCAGGGGACGGAATTCGTCAATCAGGCTGCTGCATCACAAACATTTATCGACATATCACGCCTCACACGTGCAGTGGCGTCGAATTCATGCAGAGGTAGAGGTGTACATGGAAACTTAATTGCAGCGCGCGATGTCATCCACATCATCCCCCGCCTTCCATATGTGGTATGTGTCTCAACTTGACTTTGCTGTACAGGCTGAGATTGCAGCACAGGCCGCATCGTCCTGCCGAATTTCCGAAAATGGCACCTAGCTTGGGCATCATCATCCTAGATGACCCAAATTCTGCATGGCGAACCTCGTCAGCAGGGACTCAGGAATTCTAACAGTATACTTAAAACACCATGAAGTGTTGAATGCAACTCCAGCATACCTCATCACCTTTCCCCACCATGCAAGCTTCCATCTCAAAGGCACTCAGGACCGTCACTCACCAGATACTCGGATTCACGTTGTATGACATGATGCTGGCGTCGCGTGACTTTGAAGATGTTAAGGCAGCTTTGAACGACAGGACAGACTGGTCGATTGAACTTGTGAGCAACATCAGCCGAGAATCCCTGACCTATGTACTGATCAATCGTACAGTTCCGTAGTTGCTTCACGTAGGGGAAAACATCCCCTCTAGATGAGTGGCCAAGCTAACAATACTTACTGTAGCATCCACTTGGACAATGGCAATCACTTCTTCATGCTGTGCATGTTTTTCTTGGCTATGGCTGAGAACACGCGTATCCGCTATGGTAGACTCTCACCTGCAGAGCTGAAGGTATGTCGAGATGACATCGCGATCTCTGGCGCTAGTCACAAAACTGCCACCCGTCCAGGAACGCGCTGAGCTTACCGGTTACGCGACGTTTGCGGTTCTCCTTGCCGTGCTTGACGTCGGTTTCGTCATTGTTCGCGTCGCGGGACTCGTCGCGCTGTCTGGATCCCCTGCACTTGCAACGAGCCTTGTCCTCGTCAGCATGTCACCAATAATCACCCTTCCGTTGCTTACCTATCCTGCGAGATTCCTCAAAAGAAGGAAACGCGAGCCCACTGGGGAAATAGAGATGGAATCTGGCAGGGTGGTCGACGGAGTTGGGAACTGAGTAAAGATGACCGAACCTTGGTACATAACCAACATCTACATTGTTGATTCCACTCAGTGGCCTCGCCGGGGCGACCTTCAACTTTGTCAATGTTACTCTTCCTCCGATCTCTAGAATACTAGATGCTTCATCCGGATGACGCCTGTCACATGATAAGTACCGTTTCGTGGCTTGCACGTCACATCCACCATCCACCACGCATCGGTGACAACGTGTCATCGACAAGATGCTGTTCGCTGCGGCTGCGGCGGCAGCCGGTTCAACGTTTGAACCCACTCGGCACTTCCAGAGCGGCACAGCCACTGGCGGGAACCGCCCTCGCCCCGCCGTCACGGTTTTGGTTCATAAAAACACGTTAGCGCTACGACGAGCTCCGACGCCCAGACATGTCCAGATACCCGCAAGTAAGTCACAGTTCAGCTCGACATACGGGATTCGCTGAATGAGCGACTCCAAGGCGGACGAGGCTCAACGCGGCCATTACAACGACGGGTACAACCCTTATGCAACGCAACCCACCGCAACGGACCCGTACGACCAGCGCCAGTCGCCGTACGGTCAATATGACCCCCAACATTCAGTACCATACGAGCACAATACCCAGCCCTATCATCTCCCAGATCCCTTCCAGAATCCAGATCCCCGAGCTTCTTCGTACACTCCCACACCGTTGCACAATCCATACCAGCAACAATCGCAAGAAGCTTATCCTCTGACGGAAACTCTCTCGGCGATCCCGGTACCCCAATCGCCTCCGCAGCCTGTGAACGATTACGTTGGCGCAACCTACAACCCTTTCGACGGCCAGCAGGAACACACGCCTGATCCACGCCCACAGTCGCAATTCGCCCGTACTTCATATCACGGTCAGGAAGACGACGGGGACGCAGGCGACATGCCCCTTCTACAGAGAGAGAGTCCCTACCCCCGCACCGTTCCGAGTGGCTACCAAGACGTCGCAGCCGCCGACGAGCCACAACCTGAAACCAACATTCGTTACGGACGCATACCCCAACGCGTCCCCCGGCGGTACAGGACGCTCAAGAAGGTCGAGCTCTTCCATGGTAACCTCGTCCTCGACTCCGCCGTGCCCTCCAAGTTGCTGGACATGTGCGCGTTGCGCAACGAGCGCGAGTTCACCCATATGCGGTACTCGGCGGCGACGTGCGATCCAAACGACTTCAAGGACACTGGTTTCACGTTGAGGCAGGTCCACTATGACCCGCCACGTCGCACGGAATTGTTCATCGTCATGACGATGTACAACGAGGACGAGGAGCTGTTCTGCAGATCGATGCATGGCGTCATCAAGAACATCGCCCACCTGTGTAAACGGGACCGGAGCAAAATATGGGGCAAGGAAGGGTGGAAGAAGGTGGTGGTTTGTATCGTCAGCGACGGACGTCAAAAGATCAACTCCCGGACGTTGAGTGTCATCGCCACAATGGGTGCATATCAAGAGGGGGTAGCCAAGGTACGTTCGTCGAATCATTGAATGACCTCTACTAATAAGCGCAAAGAATGTCGTGAACGGGAGACCCGTGACAGCTCACATTTATGAGTATACCACTCAGAGTAAGACCGTGCGCTTGCGATGTACCACATATCCTGATGTGTTGCAGTCTCTGTAACGCCCTCGATGAAGATTGAAGGCGCTGAGAAGGGTGTGATTCCCGTCCAGCTCATCTTCTGCCTCAAAGAAAAGAACCAGAAGAAGATTAATTCCCATCGCTGGTTTTTCAACGCTTTTGGACCCATTTTGCAACCCAATGTTTGTGTTCTCCTCGACGTTGGTACAATGCCAGGCCCTACTTCAATATACCATCTCTGGAAAGCCTTTGATATCAACTCCAACGTCGGCGGGGCCTGTGGAGAGATTGTGGCGCTGAAGGGCAGATTTGGACAATACCTCCTGAATCCGCTCGTCGCAGCGCAAAATTTCGAGTACAAGATGTCTAACATCTTGGACAAACCTCTGGAGAGTATATTCGGATATATTACTGTGTTGCCTGGTGCATTCAGCGCGTATCGGTATATCGCTCTGCAAAACGATAGTAAGGGAGAAGGCCCATTACAGAAGTACTTTTTAGGAGAGAAGATGCACGGCGCTGGTGCGGACATCTTCACTGCCAACATGTATCTTGCCGAAGATCGGGTGAGTGACCCGTTTTGTCGCGATCCAACGCTCTCATGGTATGTCAGATATTGTGTTGGGAGCTGGTCTCGAAGCGCGGCGCTTCATGGATCCTACACTATGTCAAGTCGGCTTATGCCGTTACGGATGTCCCAGATCAGATTCCGGAGCTAATATCACAACGTCGCCGTTGGCTCAACGGATCGTTCTTCGCCGCGGTACACAGCACCTTCCATTTCCGCTACATCTATCGGTCGTCACACTCGTTCATTCGCAAGTTCTGGATACATATCGAAATGTTTTACCAACTGTACAACCTGATATTTTCCTGGTTCTCCCTCGTACGTGCTGTCTCCCTCCGTGAGGAATTGGCTGTCTGAACTGCGTCAGGGCAACTATTATATCGCTTTTGTCATCCTCACTAACGCACTGGAGGCCTATGTCTCGAGTTTGCACTACTTGAACTTGGTTCTCCATTACTTTTACCTTGGGCTTCTCATTACTTGTTTCCTGCTTTCGATGGGCAATAGGCCTCAAGGTGCCAAATGGTCTTATACCCTGGCTTTTATTGGCTTTGGCCTAATTACCATTTACATGACGGTCTGATTCCCAATTCTTTGTAGTGGTGGGCTCGTGCTGACATTCCAATATCGGTATAACAGACCTCAGCGTTTCTCCTTGCTTATAAGGGGATTGAGGGCATTGCCAAGTCGGAGGGTCATGCTATCACAGCCGCTGATTTATTCAAGAATTCGATCTTCCGCAACATTGTCCTTTCGCTGGTAGCCACGCTCGGGCTTTATGTCATCTCGTCGCTTTTATTCGTATGTCGACTTTCTCCACATAGTTTATGGAAATGACTAACAATGATCTAGTTCGATCCATGGCACATGATCACCTCTTTCTTGCAATACCTCTTGATGGCACCATCATATATTGCGGTTTTGAATGTGTACGCCGTACGTCTGTTGCACTTGGTCTTTCTACGTCGAGCCACTTATCTTTGTCTCGCAGTTTGCCAACGTTCACGACGTGTCGTGGGGCACGAAAGGTGACAACAAGGTCTCAACTGACCTTGGGGTCGTTACTGCGGGTAAAGGTCCGAATAAGAACGAAGTCGAAGTTGCTGTACCCACTGCGGACACGGATATCAATGCTGCCTACGAAGATGCGATACACGTCTTGTCGACGAAACCGCCTAAAGCGGAAGCAAAAGTAGACCCGACGACGCAACAGGAGGACTACTACAAGACCTTCAGGACAAACGTGAGGCAAAGTGGCCTCGACTGTCGAGATTTATGTCTGACTCGTTTGGTTGAAGGTGCTGTTGGTTTGGACGTTGACCAACGTTCGTCCTCATTTCCCTGTGTATTCGGTTACTTATTCATCCACGTAGGCATTGCTCGCCGCTGTTGTTGTGTATGTTTTCTTCCTTGTACACATCCTTCGCGTAACCTCATGTTTGGCACAGGTCTGCGACGCCAAGTCCGAAAAGTGGGGATGCCTCAGCAGCTGTGAACGGGTACATGTCCTTTATCTTGTTCTCCGTCGCCGGACTAGCACGTAAGTGGTGCCGTGTCTACTATTGCAGAGCATACTAGGAACTCCAACAGTCGTTCGTTTCATCGGCTCTACAACATACTTGGTCGTACGGCTCTTTGCAGGAGAATGATCGACGAGGTTGGTGGTACGAGGTATCTACCGGCGCGCCGGATTTCGCTCGAGATGTGCGCTGTTTTATGTTGGGGATTGGTGACGTCTTGCTTTAATTGCCCAGAAGTGGCCACGGACGATTTCGATCGCGGTTTGGGAGCCTACTGATGCTTTTTTACGCCTGATCCTCCTCAGTTAGATACCCTGGGGTACGAAGTCTTGTGATGCTTTTAATTGGATGTCGCACGCTTGGTACTCCTCACTAGGTTACATGGACTTGTAGAGAGGTAAATGATAAGTAGACCAGGACTACCTTCTATTCTTTTTCGCCTTACTCGATCATGTTGGGAGGTCAGGCCTTCAGGCAGGAGTTCGCGCCCGAAACCGGAGTACCGTGACATACAAACAAGATACATATGGGAGAGATACCTGGAGTCACCGCGCGGCCTGGTGACCGTACATAACCGTGTTTAGCCCTCACTGAGGTCCTAGCAATTGTCATATCGACTGGCCACGAAGACTCACTGGTGCTGGCAGTGGCAACGAGTCGGAGTCGATGGATCTCGATTCGCCGTGGGAAGAAAACCCTGACGCATGGACCAAGATCACATCGGAATTCACTGACGTGAGCTTCGCTCGTTTCTCGCTGCCGTCGTGTTCACATATCACAGTCTGGATACCGAGAGGGAGTCATTGCAGGAAAAGAAGCCTTTTTACAGCAAGGCTTTGACGCTGGTTTCGCTGACGTTGGCGTGCCTCTTGGTCGAGAGCTTGGAAACCTCCGTGGGGCTGCTGCTGCACCCGTTCGCTCTTGGGCTCACAATCCAGAGTCGCTCGAGCTCGAGGAAATTCGTAGCATATCTTCTGCTCTCTCGGTCATACAATTCTCCGATATCGCGCCACGCGACCTCGAAGCTGAACAACATGCCAAGGAGCACCTCGGCTTTGACGATGTGGCCATCGTCGAAAATGCAGAGGGAGCAGAGATGGTGCCACAGGAGAGATGTACGATAGAGGACGTCGCCAAACTCAAACAGAGACTGGTCTCGCTCGGCGCAAAGCTTGGTTTGCCTATCCTAGCTTGAAGATACCTTCCACTAGATCGATCTCACTGCGAAATATGATCGCGTCCTCTATACTCGTTGATGTACCCTCCGAAATGGTTCCGGAAGGGCTTACCGCCAACCACGGCTGTTTTATGGGATAACTGACCAGTGTTTCATGACATGCCTGCCACTCGATCGGCACTGGGCAGCTGGAAACGTTGAATCAGGCGACTCACTCTCGATAACTGGAGGCCGATGAAATGGAGGTAGCGTCCTGCGAAGAGCCGGGCCCGTTCCTTGACATCATCTCACCATCGCCTCGTCATGCGCGGTCGTTTCGTGTAACCTCCGATCCCTCTGCACTTTCTTCTGTGGTGTTTCTGGACGCGGGACAGGCCTCCGCGTATATACGCCGTGTGTGGAGCTGCATTGCCTCGAAAGACAAACTGACGCGGTCACATTGGAAAGCAGTGCGTTTTCATTTCGTCGGCATGTCGAGATCTCAGTTGTGGTGTTAGTGATGGTCCTCTGTGATCGAGACCTGTGCACTGCGTCGCGAGTGGCGCCTGGCGCATCTCACTGGATGTTGCACGTGTAGTGTGGTGCGCAGCGATCATCGATCTGACAGCGTGGTCGCGCCTGTCGAGAACAAAGTGGTGATACCTTCGTTGACCTTTAAGGGCTGGGCCTCGACTTCATCGGTAAGGCGTGCTTAAATCTAGACTAGACCTTGTCCGCACAGACATCTAAAAGGTTCCATCTAGACCTCCCCTGTTAGTCTCTCGCCGACCTGCAGAGTGGATGCCGTCTTGAACGAGGGCGTTCATGCAACTTTCTATACGAGTCTCATATCGAGTGCGGGCTCCCGGTCGATCGGACTGACTCCTTCCACAGCAGAGCGGTCGATTTGTGGACTATGGCGAAGCGCATACATGAGGCATTGAGAATGGATGTTGCTGTAAGGCGGAAGGCGGCTATTGCCGTATCGCCATCAGCTGGAAAGTACGTCATCGTGTCCTCTCCTTGGACGGACGGTGTATCTGGAGCCAATGGGATTACCTTCCAGTAACTGCCTCGCGATGTTCTTCTAGTTCAGCACTCTCTGTCCGCCCGGTTGGCACGCAGCCACTGCACGCCGTTCCGACACGATGCTCCCTCCATTTCGAAGAATGCTACCAATAGAGGAAAGGCAGTTCCGCGTTACTTCCGCCTCTCTCTGGCTGACAGCGACCGGCAACTTGAACTCGTCGAGATGCGAATCCAAAGGCCTCGCCCGTCGAAATTGCTCTCAATCTTGTCGACTTTGGTATGGCGAATGTGACTGCTTCTGGCGGGCAGACACATGTAAATCGGAGAATGTCTTGCACCGACAAGTCGGAGGCGTTGCACACAGGAATGGAAGAAATTTTGGGGTGCCGTATAATCACCCGCCGGTCAAAGACGCATGTCGGGCACATGCTGTGGCACGTCGATGAAGCTGGGGGGAAGACGAACGTACCAGCACGAAACCTCGTCGACCATACACATGAACGGACGAAGAATATGTAGCGGTGGTCATTGCTCACCGCTCCCAACTCTCAAGGACTGGGCAGCGATTAAACCAGCGACGAGCTGTGCTCACTGATGCTGAATCGGGTCAGTTCGCCGATACAAACGATCGAGAGGCTGGACAATCTTTGTGAGCATACTCTTTAGTCGAAGTAAACTCGTGTATGTTCGTAGTCGGCTTACCGCCAAACATCTAGCCTCTGACGTGGCCGTATGCGCAAACTAAGGCATACTTGCCTGCCAGGAACCCTATCAAGGGATTAGGGGACTTCGGATCCAATTTACGTGTCCGAGGATACCAGAAATGGAAGGTCGGGTTTAGTCGCTGTGCTCCTTCTTTAGAAATTTCATGAGATCATATCACAGACGCTCGTTTGATCGATCGCTAGCACATACTGTCTCCCTCTTTGCACGCGGTATCGGACATGCAGCCAATCCAATACCACGTCCGTAAACTCACAGTCTTCGCCAATCTTCTGTCGCACGCATGAAGTTCATTACAGTCGACCTGCACCGGCGCCATCTGCAGAGCGTCTGGAGAAGCATCTGGAACGGATGGCAGTCCATGGTTTCTGATATGTGGCTGAGGCCCCCGAAGGAGTCGCCTGGCAAGGCTTTGAAAGGTGTTATGTGAGCCACCGCCCCCGCCATCTTCGTTTTCGTACAACTTTATAACTTGTGCATGCAGTACGACGAGCCTGAACACCCATACATGTCGAATCATCACGAAGTGAGTTGGATTCCAGTTTTATTTCACGATTCGCTCAAGCACGTCAAGGCAGACGAAGCCCAGCATGGCCACTACGTTGACGGCTATAGCCCTTACGCAACGCAATTCACTGCAACAGACCAAGATGATCAACACCACTTGCAGTACAGTCAATATAATTCTTCGGAACGATACGATGTCAATCAGTACAATCCTATCCGACGGTACTATCTGCCGTCTGCCAGAACCCCCTCGTTCGTTACCACTTCGTCGCACGATCCATACCCACAGCAACGGCAAGAAGTCTCTTCCCTCCGAGGAGCATACTCCACGATCTCAGTAGCTTCGTCCCTACCACAGCAAGTGGGCGATTGTGGTCACGTATTTTGCAGCGCATGTGAAGAGCAACTGGGCTACGCCCCTGGTTCACGGCGGTTGTCGCAGTTCGAGGTCGACTCCAGAAATAGTCAGGCAGGCGGCACGTCATTTCTACAAAGAGACACTCCTAATACGAGCACGGTCATCGAGGGCAGCTACCTCTCTAATGTCAATGACACTTCACGCGACATCAGCATCAGTATCCCGCAGCGCGCTCCACGACGGAACAAGCCACTCCAAACGATCCAGTTGGTCCGCGGTAACTTTGTCCTCGACTCTGCCGTGCCCTCGAAGTTACTCGAGCAAACCGTGTTGCGTAGCCAGCGGGAGTTTTCCCACATGCGATACTCGGCGGCCACGTGCGACCCAAACGACTTTGCAGACTATGGGCATGGGTTCGACCTGCGGCAGACGTATTACGATCCACCGCGACAGACGGACTTGTTCATCGCTATCACGATGTACAATGAGTCCGACAAACTGTTGCGTCGAACGATGGCGGGTGTCGTCAAGAACATCGCGCACCTATGTAGACGGGGCCGGAGTACGGGGTGGGGCAAGGAAGGGTGGAAGAAGGTCGTTGTCTGCATCATCGCCGATGGGCGTCAAAAGATTCATCCTCGGACCTTGGACGTTCTGGCTACGATGGGTGTGTATCAGGAAGGGATGGCCAAGGTACGTGCATTTGATCATTGTCGTGATTGCACTGATTGAGTTGGAAGAATATGGTTAACGGGAAGCCAGTTACTGCTCATATATATGAGTATACCACTCATGGTGAGTGCTTGCGCCTGCTCGGTGCGATATGTCCTGACATCTTACAGTCTGTGGCATTCTCTCGACCTTGCTGGAGGTCGAAGAGAAGGACACAGTCCCAGTCCAGTTGATCTTTTGCCTGAAAGAAAAAAATCAGAAGAAGATCAATTCCCATCGTTGGTT
>JBBPMC010000344.1:0-25371 GCA_038090115.1 Strobilomyces echinocephalus | reverse complement strand
AGGGTGGAGAGGGGAGATGGCATGGTCAGCATGGTCACCCCTGCCACATGCCACAATGCACAACTCACCTCCTATGATGTCCACAGCAGGGTGGAGAGGGGAGATGGCATGGTCAGCATGGTCACCCCAGCCACATGCCACAATGCACAACTCACCGACTATGATGTCCACAGCAGGGTGGAGAGGGGAGATGGCATGGTCAGCATGATCACCCCAGCCACATGCCACAATGCACAACTCACAGACTATGATGTCCACAGCAGGGTGGAGAGGGGAGATGGCATGGTCAGCATGGTCACCCCAGCCACATCCCACAATGCACTCACCTATTATAATGTCCAAAGCAGGGTGGAGAGGGTGACAGAATCATAGTGAACAGGTTGCAAAGGAATATGGAATTAGTATCCTCATTTTCTTGAGTTTCATCAAATATCACTGACTAGCTGATATTTTCAGAAGCATATTACAGATTAGTGCAAGCCATCAATATATCACATGCAACAATCTCATTTCATTGATAACTCACTGACTATTATTGTCAATACAATATTCACAACCAAGAATCCTTTTTAATATGTATAATTTTCATATAAATGTTATTCTCACCTGAAGATGAGGGAACCACATGGGCAGTGTTCTCAACCCAACCCCACTTATTTTAGCTATAGAAAGTGGTGAGCTTTTTACTCTGTCAGTCTTTCTCATCAGGCTGTATTGCAATTAGATTATCAGCCATCACCTTATCAATGAATACTATCTACACTCACTCCCTGACTGCATATTTCACACACAGTCCTATGTTTACTTCCTGGGCAGAGACCAATAACATTTGCAGAGCTTCTTGCCCTAGTACAATGCTGGTAGTTTCCAACAGCTCATGGCATCCTCCATTGGCCTTGTGCATGTCTAGCAATCCAGAACCAGTATAGTGATCACATGGTATTCCATACAGAATAATATGCCACCAACCTCTAATCCGTGCAAAAGACTGGGGTGCATATTTCAACTGCATAAGACGGCCCCATACATCAGCCTTGTCAAATATTCCATCAATAAGGCCCTCTGCCTTGGCTACCCGTTCTTGCTTGGGCAGCTGTCGATCACTGACAGATAACTTTCCCAGTGCAACAGGGAGCAGTGCATCAAACTTCGTGAATAGCACTACAACAGGAACTGAGATGATCACCTGTGTCAGTCACAGAAGATCATGATAATGGACCATTCACCTTTGTGAGGGTCACATTCATCGAAGAACATTTCCTCAGAGCGTTGGATTGCCCTGTCGAGTTTGTCCATCGGAATGCAATACCTGTATGCAATGTCATTGACATCGCGCGACATAACCGGCCCACTTGCCATATGGCGTGAATCCGTTTCTTCAGATCGAGTGTCTTCGCACGGTCTGCGATGAACTTCTTCAACCGCACGAACTCGGCTTCGCTACCAGCCTCGAAGCCCTGAGAGTCATGAAAGACGAGCTTGTCGTTGCTCCGGAAGACCAGTTCGTTCTCGACGTTATGGATTCCACGCTGCCAACGATCAGCCACCGCACGAGCAACAACACAAATGACCTTGCCCCCCTGGTTCCTTCGACTTGCGACGGATCAATCTGATCGCACGCCGTTAGTATGCCCTACAATGACAGGAATCGACATAGGCCGGTACCTTGTTCCCATCACCGTTGTAGATCTCTGGATTTTCGGTGGAGTCGCAGATCTTGCGGAGAATAGTCGTTTTGCCAGCGTTCGCGCGCCCGACAATAAGGATTCTGAACCGGCCAAACTTCTCTCGGAGGTTTTGGAAGTCTTCTGTGTTTTCCGCAGACATTCTGAGAGGGTGGGCTCGAGGAGATATGTGACGAGGATCCTCCAGTGGTGGTGGAGGCGAGGGAAAGGAACGAATACCGCGCGCTTATCGATAAGGGACTGGGTGGGCGCAACTCGCAACCTCGCTCTATAGCTTCCGCACTGGATGGCAAATTGGATGAGGAACGTGCGTGTCTCGCCATCCAATCCGATGTCGGTAGATATGACCCTGGGATAATTCGGGGCGATGTGAGTCGATATTGCCGCGGTCTTGGAAACGATCACCGTCCTCCTCGGTCACAGGACCAGACCCAACTCGCTCACTATCGTTTCCGCTTGAGGAGCTGCTTCGTCCCTATCGCTGACGGTGAGAGGCGGTTGACGTGGCAAACCCTTGGAAAACGAAATGTGTGTTGTCGGTAGAATGAAGCCGACTCGCAGCAGAGCGCTTTCCCTCTTCAGCCATGTGCCGTCGTACTAGTTTCGACATTCCGCCTGCACGGTTCGTTGGTTGAGTGGAAGGGAACCGTTAAAAAGCCCACGCAAGATGAAGTATGTACCTGAGTGTCTCATTCGTGTGTCCTGCTGCAAGGATTGAATGTTTTCGTCCGAAGGTCCAATACCGTGGGTTCGTTCGTGCACGCTACTCCCAAAATCTTCAGCCGTGCGTTTGAACGTATCGCGACGAAACTACCACCATCACACCGCACGGCAACGTCGACCACCCATGCGTTTCTGCGAGACGCGAGGTGTATCAGCATCGGTACCAGATTGACGTTCCTCACCCACTCGGTCGCGAGGTCTCTTGTCGACGTTCGCAATTGGGGTGGTCGCTGTAGCCGCGCCGATACCGAGGTCTCGGTTGGCCCATTTGCTTCTCGTCGCCACGGCCTGAGTGAGTGTGGCACGCCGTGCGCGATCAACCATGACGTCGGATGCGGCAGTGAGTGAATTTTTGGAAGACGACTCTGGCGTGGTTCCCTTACGTTTCCGTGTTTCAGCGTAGGCTTCGCTCCTCGTTCTGCTTGTTGCCGAAAAATAGAAACCACGATATTCGAGGCACACACCACGTCTGGTCCTCATCGTCTCTACGTCCAGACTCCACGCCAGGCAGCTGTCAAAGCCACCCGGCTCGTTCTTGTGCATGGTACCAAGTTCTCCATCAATGGACAACCGAACACCCCCGGTCCCCAAGGTGAGTCCTACTCTCTCCGCTGTGTCTCGATCCCTCGAGCTGTCTCCTGACTCTCCAACATTCAGGGTGGATCAGTAAAGGAGGCTGTATAAATGTATCATTTCAACCTCAGGACTCCTCTCCACCGTCTCAGCAGAACTCGAGACCCAAAAGGTAGAGTTCAAGCCATCGCTTCAAGTTGATTTACTGATCAGTAGGATTCAGAGGTCTTGCAATGCGGTCTTACGTCGTTAGAGACCACCACGCAAGTGCGTCGTTCCTTGGCGGGAATTCAGAGGACGTCGACGGAGCGGCGTCGTCAGGAAGCCATGTAACTAACTACGTACAGGCCAATTGTCGACCACCTCGCCGACCCCGCTGGCGGTTTTATCTCCCTAGAGCTCGGCATTGTGCCGACGGCTTCGAGGTTGCCATCCTGGCTGGTCAAGACCATAACGCTAGTGAATGCGTTGTATTGAGCCGACCGGCGCCAGCTGTCGAGCAATCGTATCTCTACACGATGATCCTGCGACTGCGCGTCTTGTGGTAGCAAACACACGCTAATGCAATTGTATTGGAGCATGTATGTAGCATTCCAGTACGGTGGTCCGTGCCCCACCTTCCCATCCTCTCTTGTAGATTGTCGTCGCCTTCTTTACGTGTCCATTCGTTTCGATGTTCCGTGAACTGCGTCAACTGGAGGATCCACCAGATCTAGCTGCGTCAAATTACACACCGGTCGGGCGGAGAATAAAAACACCCTTCACGCTCGATCCACCACCCAGAAGCACACACAAACCAAGTGCGTCCAGTCCTTCCCTAAACACACGCGTCCTGAACCCGTCCCACAGACCCCGGTGTACCCAGCTGGCTGCCCGATCTCAATCCGAAACGCGGATAAAATGCGAAGACATTGACACGTTCGGCAAGTTCTCGTCGTCGTACGGCTGATGGTTCACGACTGACGCACACGCAGTCACCCTCGCCCACGGACCCTGACACAACGCGGGCGGCGCACAAAAGATGACGACGACAAATCTGGTCCCGAGAGCGAAGGCGCAGCTGTGGTCGTATCTGAAGCCCTATACGCCGACGTTGTCGTTTCGCTCGTTAACGTCGCACTAGCGGTCGAATTTCTCTTTCTCAGCGACACGTTTCTGCTCGCCACATCCACTTTCCTTGGGAGGTCTGCGCGATCGCAGTGCAACCTGGGCACACCAAGGACCTGCAAACCGTCCAGCTTGAGCACAGTCTCAAAGTCGTCGATTCGCCCGGTGTTATATTCAATGAAGACGGGCACGGCAATCCAATCAACCGACGCGAGAAAAAAGGGTAGCATATTGCTCCCCAACGTCGTGGACGTTCCGGTCGCCGTCGGTGCGTAGCCCAGTTGGTTTCTCGCGACCGACGACAAACCACCTCCCTGTTTCTAGTGAAGGCTGCCCTCTTGCGAAGAGAACGCTCGAGGTATGTCTTCCTCTCCAACCTCTGCTCCGTCTTGAGCACGACGCCCCCGCGTATATCCCGTTGTTCAATTCTGTGGTAGAGGCCAAACGAAGATGGCAAATGCGTTCACGAGGCTATCGTAGATTGCAGATTCGAAGAGGTGGCGTAGGCGGGCCAAAGTGCGCCGAAGATGAAGCGGAGGGCGGACTGTTGTAGGAGAAGGGGCGGTCGGCTGGGACGCACCATGACGCGGGGAAAGACGTCGGTCCTGAACGCTGGTAGGTTCGTCGAGGAATAGGAGGGGTGCTGCAGTTCAGGCGTTAGCATATTCGTCGAGAAAAATATGGCTGCGTTAGATATTCAAAGATGGGACACCCGTCTGAACATGAACAAGGTCTCGCGATCACAAGATCTGGCCGTACAGCAAGCAATTCCGCCTTTTGCTGGCGAATCAAATATCTGATGACATCAACGATAGATACAACGTTTGACATTTTGAAACCTCCGCCAGCGCTTGCTGCACAGTGGCCATGACTCACCCACGGACGTCCTTCCCTGCAACGACAACGGGGGTCCGAGTCAGAAATTGAGACGTTCACCCCGCGAATCCATGATGATACCCCCACTCTCCTCGACGAGTAACGATCCGGACGCGTATTCTGTCGTTGCAGGCGAGGTCCGCGTGCGCAGCCTCGATAAGTTAAGTGCGCCTGGCACGACGGGAGGGATCGTCAACGGCACCGAGAGAGCGTGATCTGCACGTTCGTGAGATAGATAATGCCGTTGGGTTCGTCGTCCTACCTGCTCAGGGCGCACTGGTTCTTCACGACGACGACGAGGCACCCTTGGGCCCATCGCTCTGCGCTCTCGAGAGGCAGATTCTGGCAACAGATGACGCCGAGGACGTGCTGTCCACCACGTGGCAAGAACCCCTTTGTCCCATCGATCGGATCCAGCGTCCACCGACCTACGAAGAAATAGTACGTCAATCTCCATCGCACACATCGGGTGGGAGAGGGTACACACGTCCAATGCGATCGCCCTGATCGCGTCCAGGAACTCCTCTGGCGTGCGCGCCTCGTCGGCAAGCTCGACGACCCGGCTCCAGAACGCTCCACCACCTTCCTCTGCGGTTCTGACATCAGCGACCTTGGGTGACGCGGAAAGAACCGAAGACGCAACAAGAACAAACACGCTTCACGTCCGGTGCTTGCGAGCCGTTTGAGCTTGGCGGCTGGATAGTACGTTCACTACCGAAGCCTCGACATCGGATCTAGGAACCCACTGGCACGCCTTGATCTTTTGTTGCATGACCACTGACAATGGTATCGCAGTATCGGGCCTAGTATTTCTCAGAATCGCAAATAACATACACGTCTGAATACCATCACGTTTGCCCCCATCACCAATCTCAAACGCCGACAACACCAGCCCAGCATACCGAATGGATGTCTTCCGTCGTCAGAGTTGCCGTCTTCGCGGTGAGACGACGACGGAGGAGGCAAATCCGACCGGGGCGGGATATCAACATCTGAAAGCGCACATGTCAGCGACGCATACACGACCAAAAAAGCCAACATTGATGAAAGTCGGGGAGGGCGTGGTTAGGCCCGGGACACAAGGCTTGCATCGCGTTCGTGATCATGCCAAAGGGTAAAGGGCGCACCGAGAGGTTCATAGTACTTCATGAACCTCGGACAGCTTCATTCTCTCCATCTATCGAGGATGAGAGACGCGAGCGAGCGAAAAAGATGCATACCGCGAAGTTACTTGTAATAGGATTCTGCAAGGCTCGTTCGTTCGTGAGGACCTTTGGGGTGGTACTGTGCCAGGGTGAAGCTAGACCAGTCGCCGGTGACGGAGCCAGCTGGGTGCTGTCGGTGGGTGGGTTGAGTGTCTGAGACTATGTGCTGATACTCCGCAAGGGCATTGTGATGGGAGCGTGTCAATGGTGCGGTTGGAGAAGGAGGCAGCGGAGATGATGACAGAGATCCTATTAGTCGGTTATAAGCAGGGGATGGCGCCAGCGCAACTAGATAGTCTAAAAATACAACATGTCAAGTTCGCGCGAAAAAGAACCGTCGCGGTGACCGATAGCGAGTTGGACGAGGAACGTACTCACCATCCAAAGCGAGATCATATCAGTCACGGCCGGCGCACCCCGCAAAGACGTAATATGAACAAACACGCATGTTTTCCGAAGCTGTCTCAATAGTTCAAGTGAAACAACCCGTTGAGAGAATCGCCTACAACGTACACGTCCAAATACTATCGCGCCTGCCCTTCTGTCCACGATTTCCGTCGATCTCAAAGTGCCGCCGACAACACCAGGTCGCCCAGTATACCAAACGGACGTCGTCAAAGTTGCAGTCTTCGCGGGAAGATGATGAGCACGGGGGCATGATTTAAACTAGAGACGTAACGCCAGAAACATCCGAGCGCGCGGGCGCGTCGGCGACGTTACCACACCACCAAAAGAGAAAAGACCAACATTGCTCAAAGTCGGGGAAATCACGGTTGGAGTCGACATATGGCTCTGTGACGTTCACGGCGACGTCCACTGGGACCACGTACTGAGAAGCCATCTGAAAGAGTTCATGATAGATGACGTGGACCAGAGCGCGCACGTACCGTGCGGAATTCCCGTGTTACCGGCGTGGGGGGCTAGGCTGGATGCCCTTGGGAGGTGTGTGGTGATCTGAGATTGGGCGCTCTGATACTTGGCGAGGGCATTGTTGTCCTTGGTGGCGATGGAAGTGCACCACATGAGGGTGGGGAACTTGACGGCGGCCTGGCCAACGGGGGTACGAATAGTGTCAGGAATCTCGCCCTTCCCTGTATCAATCGAGGGGGTCTGGGGCGGAGGCGGAGGCGGCAGAAACGAGGAGAACAGCGAGGAGGGGACCAAGGGAGGACGACGGTCGCATTTCCAGGCGTGGTGGGGGGCACCGGGGAGAGAGGGGTCCTGTTAGCAGGTCATAAACAACCCCGTGGGGTCAGCGTGTCTAGATAATCTATAAATAAACCGTCGACTTTGCGCCGAAAGAACCTGATCGATGGCAAGATGAAGGAACGTGCGTGACTTACCATCTAATTATAATGCGAGGTCGCTAGATAAGTATGAGGTGGGGTGATTTTTTCTGTCACGCAGACAAGATCGTTCGCCACCGTTGCGGCTTGGGGAATTTCGTGGGTTGTCGTCGACGGCGGTAAGCAGCTGGCGTGACGAACACCTGGAAAACGAAACGACGGGTCATCTCCAAGACGAAGGGAAACGTGAGCAGACTCACAGCAATACAAATTTCGACATCTCCTTTACCGAATCCCTGTCGCTAGCCATGCGCCTTATGTACTAGCGTTGACTAGAATCCAGAATCATCGTGAACATGTCACCCATCCAGTCTGCATGGTTCGTCGTCAAGTCAACGGGGATGAAGAGCAGATGCGAGACCACGTACTTGTTTCATGCATAGTGGGATCGCTAGACAGGTGACATTCGGATCAATGCGGGCTCAAGCGAAATCGATCGCGATTCCCGTGCGGTTCGGAGCAAGTCAGAGACGACGACAGAGAACTTCTTGAGGCCTGAGACCCGACGACTCGTTGAGCAGTGATAACTTGGTTGGCCCCGATTCTCACCACTAACGCGCCACTCTCGACACCGTCAAACTGGGGAGATCCTATGACGCGCGTTTGTCGGGAGACGATACACCTGTACAACGTCGTTTTCGAACCAACACGAAGGACATGCGGCGGAACTAACTGAAATTAAAAGCCATGAACTGTGAACCCGACGACATGCCATACTTGAAGACGGGAAAGCGACGAGTGCTTGGTCCATGTCCTGGCGTGGTTCTTCTCGACGTCGCATGCGATGAACTTGTTTCCAACACGCTGACTCGGAGGGCGACAGCGGCTGATCATGAGGTAAACTTACGGGCACAGCTTCTACGAATCGTCGGAGTTCGGAATCCCGTCTAGTGCCATCTCGCCCATCAATACACCACGAACCTGACTTCGAGCTTTGAAGGCCTGACATGCCGCTGATCGCCGCATCTCCTGCGTCAGGTCAGTGCACCCTTTTGACTCGGACATACCTTGGTCGCGTCAAAAAGGAACACTTTTTGGGAGCTCTACTGCTCTGGCTATTGGTCTTTGCTATCGCTTGGCAAGTCCCTGCCCATACTAATCTGCAGTGCATAACAACTAACGTTATTGCTCCATGGTCGTTCTGCGAGTAGCGAGTCCTTTTTGAACCTTCTGATTGGCCGACTGAGCCTCTAACCGAGCCTTGAAAGGTGCGGCATGAAGTTTGATCTATTCCTACTTTGGCAGCTAAATCCACCCATAAAACCGCAATTCTGCGTTTCATATTGATAGGCTAGTAGGCTCTTATGCTCGAAAGGGTCGTTTCCAGATCATGACTGCGTCAGTCTCCATTATGGTTCTGGCGGGCTGTGCCAAGATACGGTGCTATGTAGCAACATGTTGCCCATCGTGGATCTCTCTCCTTCAAGCTTCCTCTCCTCCAGCATGGTTCAGTACTCAACACTTTATGTGTGGTGTAAGTGATCAATCAGACTTGAAATCGTTGCCAGTCCTTACAGGTCAACCCAAAACCAAAGTGTCTGCCAGCATCGTCCAAATTCTGGGGCTATTGCTAACGGCTTGGCGGATTTACTTCCGCCTCATCATCCACCGTTTTTGGTGGGAGGACGCATGGGCAGCCGTTTTGCTTTTCACAGGTCTTATTTCGATCATCGCATACTGGATATACTTGCTTGGAAGTGAGTAAGAGCCCGCTGGGTCGGGCCGAGCGTTGACGGATCATGTCCGCGATGGGCACGTAGATGATGCCGCGTCCATCACAGCTGCGTGGATCTACACCATCTGTTTCACTTCTATCATGGCGTGCGTGGTATTTGCTATCCTAGGAATGTGGTTTTCACGTCGTATTTTAATAGGTTGGCACGCATGAGCGTCTTGTTTTCTATCATCCGCATCATTCACGGAAGTCCTCGGCTGCTCGGTTTCACTGGTGCCTGTGTGGTATTCTTCGCGGCATGCTGGATCATAGCCATTGTCGAGAAAATATGGTACTGTGCGTCAGATCGAACCTGGGAGCACGTGAAACTGGTGTTGAGACCCTTTTGTTTGGTGAGAGGGCAGATTCTCATCTTTAAACTGACTAGTAGGCGTCAACTTCGTCCGCTCGTCACGACGTACCACTGACTATGCCTAGCCGATTGTATATCAGTCACCATTCTCGTGGTACTTCCCTTGCGCATGCTATGGAAGGTCAAACTACCCAGACGTCAGAGGAGAATGATTCTCTCTGTTTTCGCTTCTAGCATCGTCATAGCCTTAGGAGCACTTTTCCATACAGTCGGCCAGATTCTACGCAATCAAGGCGTGATGATCGTAGGGTCGAACGTCGAGGTGAGTCGCTCCGGACCAACACGGGTTTCACATACCTTCAACTTGCCCCTCAGGTTTATCTATCCTTCATCGTCTGTAACTTGCTCGTCGTCGTGACGTACACGTACAGGTTCCTGCTGCGCGACGCCGCGTCGGAAGAGACTGCAGACGACACTTCCGACGATTTCACGACGCCACCGAGGCCCGTTGTCCCCGCGACGACCTTGTCTCTGACGACCGTCGACCTCGAGGTACCCGTATCGTCTCTCGGGAGCGCCGCTTGTAGCCGAGAGTCGGGCGCCGAGTCGAAAAGTACCAGGATGCCGCACCAGGCTGGAGGGGCGACGTCCGCATAGAAAAAGTTGTCTCGTCTCGTCGTTCGTAGACTGTCGTATCGCTCTAATTCCACGCCCAGGCGATAAGCATCGTCACTCCTCGAGTCGCGAGCGTGCCTGTTCGCTACTTGTCCCTTTGGCGTTGGCAGGTGCCCAAATTTACGCTGATAAAAGTCACGTTCGCGAACCCTTGGAGCCAGATCGACGATCGCCGAGGCGGACCTCGCTGCCATGATTACGTAGTTTTAACCAGAGCGAGGCCAAGCGAGTCTCGACCGGTCGACAATGCACGAACGTACAAGTTACAAAGTCCTAATAAACATGACTCCGAAATGTGAACGTCCTGCCCTCTCTACGCTCGCACCAGGCCACCTTTTCCCGTTCCGCTGCTCGCGAACCTATCGGTCTGAATGTTAATAATTCCCTTCCTTGACCATCAGCTCGGCATGGGTACCAGTCTCGACGATGACCCCTCCTTGATGTAACTGAATCACCGTCTACGTGAGCGCCGCATCATGATCTCAGCAGTACATGATGGCTGACGTCGAGGTACATGATCAGGCGGATCATCCGGTCTTGACTATCGAGATCTTGCATGGCATGCTTGTCACACGAGGCTCTTGGTTTATTCCACTTGCTTTTTTTTCTTTCCTCGCCTCTTCCATTGACGCAGTTCAATCACGCCCGATGATTGCATCATGTTTCTGCATGTACTCGCTATGACAGGATGTATAGTCACAGCATCGTTGTGTACGCCCTCGATGAATGGCCTCTGTCAGCTCAATACAACAGGTTGTAGTCCATCTGTAACGCATTCTTTAGCGGTATGAGCATGAATCCTGACAGGCTAAGATGGCGTCCGCTGAGAATAATCGTATCCTACGTGGAGAGGTTTCCTGGCGATCATCGCCGTCCTCTGTATTATGTAGTAGGAACGACACACTTGCGCAGCGGTCTCTGACGACCTAAGACGCATCGTGAGACCTTCTACCGCCGTTCAGTGAATCAAGCAATTAGCCGAACCGTACTATCGCGTCTCGAGCTCCGCTGAGGTTCTCGTCCTGAGGCATGGTACATCTGCACAGACTTCTTTACTGAACACCTGGTGCGAGCAGTCGACTCTACAAGTTGGGAGAAGGCAGTTCGAGGGTCAATCGAAACATAGCAGGGTGAGCAGGACTCACCCTGGGGGCCGAGAGTGACGCCGACGTCGAGTGTGCCCACTTGTCCGTTGGAGAACTTGATACCATGCACGAGAACGAACCGAGTGGCTTCTTGCGTGAACGCAGAGACGACGGGGACTAGACGAGGTGCATCACTGGCGCACGACTGTGGTCAACGCGGGAACACGCCAAAATCGTAACACCCACCTTACTCCACGCGGCGCCGGTGGCCACTTCACATCCAATTTTACGGACGCTCACCGCCTCACATGTCCAACCACGCGCATGGCGTGCCACTTACTCCAGCCGCGGCGAGGAGGAAATCAAGCGCCATGCTGGCAAGAAGTGGATGAGCCGACTGGGACTTGAGTATCAACGCAGCATTCGGAGAGCACCCGGTCTACGGTCTCAGCGGTGGCCACCCTGATTGCGAACGAGAACAGAGCACAACGCTCGACGAGTCAACCGGACCTCGCAACCAAGGAGGTGACCTGCCGTTGTCTGCCAGTACTGATGCTGATATACCAGTCTCGCAGAAACGCACAGGTGATCGACGTTGCTATGAGGCGTGATGGTATGGTTTCGTCGTGATACATTCAGACGCACGGCTGAAGACGTTGGGAATAGTGTAATCCACAGTGTCGCACCTTCGGACAGAAACATTGGAGGAGTCACTAACTCTTACAGTAGAACACGAATAAGACAATCAAGTCTTGCGTAAGCTTTTCGTTCCCTTCCAGGCGGGATGCGGTTCAGGAGCTCTGATTCATTGAACTAGTACAGTGCCACATGGCCGACGGGGGAAAGCGTCGAAGTTTTGCTCTGCTCAGTGTTGTGAGTCGGCTCACATTTCGCTTCGTTCTACTGACAACCATTTTGTTTTTCAAGTGTTTGCTACGTCAACTGAGCGATAGGGATGAAGAAATTCCTAAAGCTGAAACGATAGCGAGCGGTTTGGTTCTAACTCCGTCTAACTTGCCATATCCAGTACGGAAGTTGTGGTCCTGAGTTGCGCCTGGTATTCGTTGCCTCCCCTCCACCACCACTGGAGAATCCTCGTCACATCTCTCTTCGAGCCTGCCCTCACGGGATGTCTGCGGAAGACACGGAAGACATCCAAAACCTCCGAGAGAAGTTTGGCCACTTTAGAATCCTTATCGTCGGGCGCGCGAACACTGGCAAGACCACTATTCTCCGCAAGATCTGCGACTCCACGGAAAATCCAGAGGCCTACGATGGCCGTGCGAATATGGTACCGGCCTATGTCGATCCCTGTTATTGTATAGCATACTAACGGCGCGTGATCAGATTGACCTGTCGCAAGTTGAAGGAACCAGGGGGGTATGGGTCATTTATGTTGTTCGTGGTGTGGCTGATTGTTGGCAGCGCGGAATCCACAACACCGAGAATGAACTGATTTTCCGGAGCAAGACAGGCTCGTGTTTCATGACTCGCAGGGCTTCGAGGCTGATAGCGAAGCCGAGTTCATGCAATTGAAGAAGTTCATCGCAGACCGTGCAAAGACCCTCCATCTCAACAAGTGCATTCACGCCATATGGCAAGTGGTTTGGTTATGTCATGGGATATTGGTTGTGATGTGTACAGGTATTGCATCCCAATGGACAATCTCGAGCGGGCAATTCAATGCTCTGAGGAAAAGTTCTTTGATGAATGTGATTCTGGCAATGGTGAATGACCTACTGCCATAGTTATCTCGAACTGACACTGGTGATTATTTTAGTTCCTGTTGTAGTACTATTCACGAAGTTTGATGCATTGCTCCCTGTTGCATTGGGAAAGTTATCTCCTGATGATCAATGCATCCAGTTGCAAGAGTGGGTATCAAGGGCCAAGGGACTCATTGATGGGATATTCAATAGGGCTGATGTCTGGGGTCATCTTACCCAGATGAAGTATACACCAATGATTTACATACAGATTGCAGGTTGGTTATTCACTGTGTAGTGTTGTATGATGCTTATGTTGATTTCTAATTGCTAGACATGCACAAGCCCCATGGAAAATGCTACAAGCTCTTGGAAACTACCAGCACTCCATTAGACCAACAGGCTCTGTAAATGTTGCTAATCTCTGCCCAGGAGGTGAACATAGAGCTTTGTGTGAAATGTGCAGTCTAAGAGAGTAAGTCTAGATGGCAAGCAGGCATTCATCAATAAACCAATGTCCTGGTTGCATTACAGTCTGTTAGAGAGGACAGAGAAGGTGAAAACCTCACTGTTCTCTATGGCTAAAATAAGTGAGGTTGGTCTGGAAAGGCTTCCCTGGTGGTTTCCACATCTTCAGGTGAGAATTGTGCTTTTGTGCTTGTATCAAAAACTGTTTTTATAATATATTAGTCAGTGATATGTGTGGGATGATCATGCTGATCATTCATTCCATCACCCTCTTCACCCTGTTTTGAAATTCATAGCAAGTGAGCTTAGCATGATGTAGATGAGATGTCCATGCTGAGCATTCACTCACTCTCCCCTACTCTGGATAATATAGAAAGTAAGTTGTAATTGTGGCATGTGGATTGAGTGATTATCTCACTTCTTACAGTATGTGAGTGGGTTGTGTATTCTGGTACATCAGTGGAGTGACCATGATAATTATTTTGTGTATTATAATAAATGGTGAATCATGCTGATCATTCCATCATTCCTCTTCATCTTGCTTTGGAAATTATAGCAGGTGAGCTTTACATTGTAGATCGAGAATAATGTAATTATGCTGATTATTCCATCTCTCTTTTCCACTTTACTCTGGAAATTGCAGGAGGTAAGTTGTACATCATGACATGTTGGTAGGGTAACCATACTGATTCCATTTCACTCTCTGCCCTGCTTTGGACATTATAGTAAGTGAGTCACACTTTGTGGCATGTATATGGAGGTGACCAAGCTGATCACTCCACCATTCCTTTGTTATATTCTGGGAATCATAGGAGGTGAGTTATATATTATGGCATATAGGACAACTGCTAACCATTTCATATTTTTTCTCTGCTGTACTTTTGAAATCATAGCTAGCAACCTCTCTTTTCTGCAGCTCAGAGGAATAAGGCATCCACCTTATCTATTGCAATCCAAGGTGCATTGAAAGTTTTTTTCATGCAATATGACAAGATGGTTCTTAAAGAAAAGGTGGAGATGTTGAGTACTGTAGTCTTGCAAAATTAAACACACTCATTCAACATGATATGTGCTGAGTTCCTTTTCTACAGATCATCCACTACCAAAAGCAAAAGTCTTGTATAGAGTGATTGATGGTTCACAGTGCTCTGAATGGTGAACAGAAGTCTTGAAGAGCTGAGCCATAAAAGGGCTTTACAAGAAATTGGTTATTGTAGATCTATTAACTCTCACAATATTAGCATGTAAATTCATTTTTCTTGTCTATGCATTCTGTTCACATCACAAACCATTTCTCTTGAATCCAAATAACCTACATAAGCATGTTTTATTGTTACATCAAAAATTCACCAGCATATACATATACACATAAGAATGGAGATCCCCTTCTCTTATGTATTCACATGATTATTATCTGCATAGAGTTAACTTTTTGTATCTCCTGTCAGAAGACCCAATGCTAACAACTATTATTGAAAGTTTCTGCATTACAATGGATTTCAACACAAAAAATGATTTTATCTCTGGGTGAAATGAATTTGAAATGATTGAGAGCATATGAGATTATAGTGAGAGGACTAAGGATGCAGCTATGCATAATTATTATTGTTGGGACAGGATGCTGTGCCACAACCAAGAAGTCATGTATTGCAATATGAGCTATGTATGGGTGACCAGTATGATATTAAGAAGTCACTGCCAACAAGGAGAAAAGGTCATCTATGTCAGTGTTTACTTTGCAATTCTTATTTGAGGACATGATCATAAAGAGGGAATTAGAGGATGAAACACATTCATATTCCAAGGTATTGTTGGAAGATTGAATGTAGCCATCTGGCAACCAAGGTGACTGATCCTCAGAGTCCCTGGAATAGACCTGCTACACACTGCCCAGTGCTTGTCTGTTGAGCTAGAGACAATGTGGATTTTATCAGGCAAATAGGCAATAGAGGTCACTGCTCCTGAGTGTCCTAGGAGTGGACCTGCCACACATAGCCCAGTGCTTGCATTCCACATCCTAATGGTCTTGTCATCTGACCAGAGACAATGTGGGATCCTTTGGGGGAAATGAGCAACAGAGTAAACCTGAGAGGCATGACAATTGCACCAGCTAATAGGATGTCCAGTAACTGAAGCATACTTTTGAAGATGCTTACTCCAGACTTTACATAGTGGAGAACTGGTTGGTGTTTGGGCATGGCTGACAGGTGGATTCCCTGAGGACTAAAAAACTTGAATGAATCAGAATGCTTCTGATGCCAGCATGGCAATTTCCTAGTTCTGGTAATACTTCTTGAGTATTATCAGTTCCTTTTACAGCTGACCCCACCTCAGCCCATTGTCTTAGGATTAGAATGGTGCATGTCTCAAGGGCAGAGAGGATTGATGACAGATGAGGAAAGGGAAAGAAGGCTGATAGCTTCCAACCAAAAGGGCAACTTGTCCTTGAAGAACAGGGTCACTTCATTCACCAAGTCCAGTCAACATGTTGTAAATGGTCCATCCAGTACAAACAAGAATATGAAAGGCAGAGAGGAACAGCTTTAGGAACCCAAGAGTCCTCGAAGTTGTAGATGTCGAACCAGAGCATCCTTTGCATGCATCTGAGCATTGCTTGTCCAAGATGAAGAGAGTGCTTGGCCTGGACAGGAGTATGGAAAGTGGAACTGCATGCTTCATCCAGTAGAAAGTCACAGAACGAGGTATGAAGCAGACAAATGGGCTTATCTCCATTCATCACCCAATCCAAGAATGATCCGAGGGGCCTGGTGACATTTCGGATACGCAGGAATCCGTCAAACAGAGCAGAGGGGTGTGATCGACAAGGATAGGAATGATGACCATCACTTCTTGGAACCGACGGTCGACCTCCCTCGCAAACTGTTGCTCGAGATTGGTTCGGTGCACACCCTTGTCCTTGTTCGCCTGTGTCACAATTCCGAACCGTTCTGTTATGTCCAACATCTGGTACGCGTCTTCCCCCAGCCCGAGAATAAAGTTATACGCCATAAAAGCCCATCAGAAGAATGTCTGAGAACGATCGACAAGCGGTCCACATCACCCCCGGGTCGGCATGGAATCGAGTTCGGTGGTACACAGACCGAGTGAATGACGAATGAACTTCCCAGGTCTTCCTTGACCATATCATCTGGGACATTGTCCAGTTGTTTGTGAACGATGTGGGGTTGAGACGAAAGTTTACTGATGATGTCGGATTCAGGACGGAAAGTGATGAGGAAACGAAGATTGGGCGGAAACACATTTTCATCGATTTTCTTCGAGAGGGCATGTAAGAGATCTCGCCGACTGGCCAGATTGCCAGTCGTCGAGAGCGCCCACAACGACGACCGACGGTCTGATGGTATGGAGGTCTTGGGTAGGTTCGATGATGAGCCTCTCGACTTGCTCCATCGGCGATTGCGTCATGCGCAGAGCCCGATCGTCTTTCACGATTCGCCAGAGAGCCTCCTTGTACTATGGATCATGGTCGGAGAGGTCGTGGGCGATGGTGGTGAACAGGTTCTTTGGGTTACGGTTCGCGGTGGCGGATCTCGCAAAGCAGTACGACGACCCCAGACCCCCTTGCTTGTCGTACCGTCTAGTGGTGGGGTGGCTCACCGCCGACTTCCCCGATCCAGCGAGGCCGGTCACGAGACATAGGTTCGTTGAGGATGTCGCAAATGTCCTTAACCAAGGTCTCCCGCGTGCCGGGAAGGCATCCTTCTCCCGCCTTGCACCAGCTGCGTAGGGCATGTCGTCCAGCCCTGTCGATTCGATCGATTCCTCTGCATCGAGTTCTCTGAATGTCTGACCGCAGTACCAGGAACATCGGTACCTACCGACGCGTCCCACGACGTTCATCATCCGAAACACGGTGACCCGTACTTTGCGGTCCGAATCCCTATATATATGCTGTCAGCGGTAGCCATTAGAATAACACGACGACGCACAAAAAATCGTCTGCTTGGCATCCAGCGACGAAGTACCCACACTCCGTCACCTGCTTGACGAGAACTGACATAGTCTTGGGGTGCTTGTCAATCGTCTTGAGAAAGTCGACGTCATCGACGATATCGAAGACGTCGCTCATCATGCTCGCCACGCGCACGACCTGCTCGTCGCGACGTTGCTGGTTTACGAGAACGTTATCGGAGATCGTCAACGAACCGCGATGGAGTGAAACTCGATGAGACAACAACCTCGTTCGCAGCTGACAAGACAGACCAAGCCAGCGGATGAATCTGCGTTAACGTTCGGTGATGACAAGACCCAGACGTTGCTCGCCACGTACCGCTGCGATGGAGGACACGATCTCGTCGAAATTGCTCGAATCTCTGCAACAGAACCGGCCACGTGCTCCCCGAACGTCTTCACCTGTTTCTGCGATGGAACCACCGATCTTCTGTGCCCGGGCGTCGAGCTTGGTACCAGTGTCGACCCTCGACGACGTCGGGGATGATGATACCGAGCAGGCCTGACCGCTCCCCTTGCTCTAGCGACGGCATCCATAACTTGACGTTGATCAGCCCCATCAGCCCCATGCGGTTCGGCGATCAACGTGAACTTGATCGTGTGATCCCTACAACATCGGACAAAAGGTGAGGTATCCCTTGCGAAGAACAGCCTCGGAAACTGCAGACGTGAAACCGTCAGCGGGTCACCATGCCTCGCAAAAAACACCCCGTACCTCCCATCCTTTGATCCGCCCAATGCACCGCTCAAGGTATCAGAGAAAAGTTCCGACCTGCAGGTTCCTGTCCGATGCGGTTTGTCGACGACGAGGAGTGAACGATCGTCCCCGTCACTGGTGATGGTCAGTACCCTGGAGCACTGGAACGAGCAAAAGAGACCCACAAAGAAAAAGGTATCGCCCCACGTAGTCAGGTTCTTCGAGGCTTTTCTCGAAACCGGTCGACCTCGAGGTATCGCCGATGGAGACTCATTGCACGTAGTAGTGTTGCTTTGCACAGAGTTTGAACTCGCGACCTTGGTCTGTCGGCTCGCGAGCGGTGGAAGCTCGAACGCCTCGACCTTAACCCTTGATAGTGATCATTTTCGCCCCTGGAGCACGTTCAGCGAAGTCGTTGATGAAGGAGGGAGGTCAAATGGACCCGACAGTGGAACAGTGGAGCGGGAAAGGCCGCTCCAACATGCGGCCAAGCCATGTCCGGACTCCGAAGGCCAAGCCTTGCAATCGCGTTCGCTCACACCACCCGTTTCCAAAAGTCTAGTAATAGTGTAATAGTAGTACATACAACCTACGTGTCCAAAAACGACCTTCGCGTTCACGTCTAGGTACTCTTACCCCCATTTTTCCAGTGCGTCCATACACGCGTCGGCCCATCACAAGTCCACCGACACGTCCATTTCGTTCACTTCTCCCACTAATTTTCCAACCGGACCCAATCTTTCGAGGGGGCGACGGCCTTCCCCGCGCGAAGACGACGAGGGGGAAGGAGGAGGCGATTCCGACCGAGGCGGGATATACGTGTTCCCAGAAGTATCTGCAAAGGCGCGCGCGCGCGTCAGCGACCGACGCCGCACAACCAGACAAAGAAAAAAAAAACCCGACATTGATCAAAGTTGGGAAGGGCATAGTTGGACTCGACATAGGGCTGCGTCACGTTCATGGCCACGCCCATGGGTACCAAGAACTTGAAGGCCCCCTTCAGAGGTTCGTAAAACTTGATGGCCTCCGACATGGTGAACCCGCCGAGCTCGTGGAAGAGCGCAATGGTACCGCCCTGCGAGGCACATCAGCGATGCGGCACCGGGACCAAGGAGGGACGCGCACCGTGCTATAGTTCCCTTCTCGAGCGAGTTTGATGAGGGCTTCATATCTGGCGTCAACGTCCTTGGCGGTGGCGTGCCAGTCGTTGGAGTCGTAGTCCCAGAGGATGTTGCGGAGACCGAGGGCGTTTGCAATGTAACGGATACGATCGTCGACGTCACCAAAGGCGGGCTGTATGGGCACGGTGAGATGGGCGACCGCTGGGACAAGGAGACGACGCACCCGCCAGCATGTTGGCGTGACCCCGACGACAAGCTTGATTATTGCCACCTATCGAGGATGAGAGACGTCTACGTGCAAAGAAAAGGCCATACAGCTAGCAGAGGGGTGAGCGAGGGGCGAGACGAGGTGGAACGTGCTTACTATAATAGAATTCCGCAAAGGCTTGTTCGTTCGTGAGGGCGGTCACTGAAAAAATGGTGAACAATGACGACGGAGACGAGACGTCGAACACTGACTATAGTGATGTGACCAAGTGTCTGAGGAGAAGTCAACGAGACGAAAAGACAAAGAAAATGAGACACTTACGAACGCATATTTCGTGGCCGTCTGCGAGTGCGCGCTGCGCCTCGAGTGGCCACTCCATGACGTTGCTACCAATGTAAAACATGGCTGCAAAGAGTGAGGCACGGGTCATACGAGGACAAACGGGACGCACTGGCTTTCTGATTGTTTTGTTGGAGGTAGTCGTAAAAGTAGTTGTGGGCGCAGTTGGGGCCATCGTCAAAGCCATAGCCTAGAGTGTTCGGCTAGCGGGGTGTAAGTAGGACCGAGGGGAAAGCGGACAAAGCGGACCTCTGGGACGGTGACCAGGTCGGGA
Organism: Strobilomyces echinocephalus; assembly: GCA_038090115.1. Classification (NCBI taxonomy): domain Eukaryota; kingdom Fungi; phylum Basidiomycota; class Agaricomycetes; order Boletales; family Boletaceae; genus Strobilomyces; species Strobilomyces echinocephalus. Next base: position 5,284 of record JBBPMC010000344.1, on the reverse strand, counting down.
AGGAGACCCGACATCTTTGGGGTAGTACATTGTGAAAAGGTCCACCAGCAGTAAGGATCGTCGTCTGGATAGTGGAAACCAGACCAGTCGCCGTCGAGTGAGGCAGGCTGCACGCCGTTCGGGGGTATGTCGGGTATCTGTGACTGAAGGCTCTGGAACATGGCGAGAGCGGCTCCGTCGTTGGGGGCGATGGAAGCGACCTGCCAGGAAGGGGGGAACTGGCCAGCAGCGACGGCCTCAGCTAGGGGTGGGTATGAATAGGGTGTGCACTCCTGTGAAGGGTCGTGGACCTGAGCCTCGCCCTGCTCTGTTGTGCGATCTGGGACAGAGGCGGCGGGCACGAGGAGGGCGGCGAGGAGGGGGGCAAAGCGAGAGGAGGAACGCATTTCCAGGAGTGAAGTGGGGACGAACGAACAGAGGGACCAGTTATAAGGGCTCCCCAGCGCGTCAAACTAAAAATATTTCAGTTGGCATTCCAATCTGAATCCGTTGGAGCCATCTCGCGCGTCATCTCGTGCGTGCTCGCCATCCTGCTCGTCGTCGTCGTCGTCGTCGTCGAGGTAGTAGTAGTGGTCGTAGTGGTCGTGGGTGGATTTTGCTTGGGCGCGTCTCCGCTTTGCCACGCGACTCGCTCGCTTAGCCTTGGACCGCGTCCACACGAGCGTGGTCCACTCCACCGGATCACCCGAGATATTTAAACCCACCCGTAGCTCGACCGATGGACAACCAACCATGTCTCTCTCCGCTGCCTTCCTCAGGTCAGATCGCAAAGCAAGGACCGACGACGCGCCCAAGAGGCGAACCAGGAGTCTGGTCAAGACCCTCAAGACGCGTTTCTCGCGTGGCAAGCGCCGTCCTCCGTTCGACGATGAAAAAGGAGAAGAGCTGCTGGTGTGGGACGTCCCCAACCCGTTCGGACCGCCCGATCCAGAGCTCGCACACGTCCACGCGCTCATCCAGCGCGAGATCGACCGCGTCAGGCGCCACGAGCACCTCGGCCCGCTCGACTTCCCCGAGGCTGACCACGTGGTTGATGCCGAAGACGAGGAGGACGCCGAAGATGGTGCCGAAGATGCCGACGATGAAGACGATGACGACACAGACGACGACTCCGGGATCGACGTCTTTCCCGTCTCTCTCCGCTTTATCCCCTCCTCGTCGCCGTCGCCAACGCCATCTCCCCCATCCCCCACTCCCTCTAACGAAGACTCCTTTGACTCCGACGTCGACAAAGACGAAGAGCACGCCCGCAGGGCCAAACGCAGTGCCTATCGCTCGCGCGCAAAGGCGATCGCCGTCCTAGGCCCCGAAGCCAGCGTGGTATTGTGATCACCAATCATCCTTTTTTCTCTCCTTCATGTATATATCCCATATCCCATCGCTCGTAGCTATTCTCGTCGTTCATGTAGTGTGCGCTCATCTATGCAACGTTCTTTACTTTTGTGGACTCACGACGCGTTTGCCAAGTCGAAGCGGCCCACTGTGCTTGCGACGACCACGCCGCGACGCCCTCCATGTCGTCAACGAGGAGTCGCGGGTCGTTGCCCAAACCGAGCCGTTCGCGAGCGCGTCATTTCCAGCAACGATCCCGCGCACGATTCGCGAGTGGCGCGTCGCCATCCTCCGTCTCGCCCGTCCCGTCGCCTTCTAGTCCTTACAGATCCCATTCGCTCAAACGTCTTGTCGTCGACCTAGATGCCCAAACGATGGTAATGATACGAAGATAATAATGATAATGATAATGATAGTCGTGCGTTCGTCCCCGCCTCACCAAAAAAAACTCTACTCGGTCCCATGAAGTTCAACCCGTCTGGTCCAAAAGCGCCGACTCAGACAGGCCGTGAAGCGCGTCAGCCGGGCTCAAGCCCTCGTGCACGCCCAAGCCTTGGTCAGACGACGACGAGCTCGCAGAAGCAGGCCGGACCCTCGTCTCGCCCGCAACATCTGAAAAAAATCATTCCCGTCAGCAACGTCCCCAAGACGACCGCGCCAAACGCACACTGTTCAAAGCTGGGGAGCGCATAGCCCGACTCGACGTACGGCCGCGTCACGTTCATCGCGACGCCCACCGGAACCAAATGCTCAAACACCGCCTTGAGCTCGCCGTAAAACTTGACGGCCTCCGACATGGTGAAGCTGTTGAGCTCGTGGGCGAGCAGCGTGGTGCCAAACTAGGAGGTCGGCGAGTCAGAGACGCGACGACGCGTGCAAAGTAGGACGCGCGTACGGTGCTGAACGCGCCGCCTTGAGCGCGCGCGATGAAGGACTCGTAGGCGGCGTCGACGTTGGCGGTCGTGTACTCTCCGGTGGCGGCGCGCCAGTCGTTGGAGTCGTACTCCCAGATGATGTTGCGGAGACCGAGGGCATGCGCAATGGAACGGATGCGGTCGTCGACGTCACCAAAGGGAGGCTGTAGCGTCGTGAGGGAGATGAACGCTAGAAAAAAGACACGGGGCGCACCCGCCAGCAGGTGGGAGTCACACCGACGACGAGCTTGATCGCCTTAATCTAGCATTGATGAGCAAGACGTATGGGAGTAAGTCAAATGGCATACAGCTAGCAATGGGATGAGCAAGAGACGAGCAGTGTGGTATGACCTTACTGTAATAGAATTCCGCAAAGGCCTGTTCGTTCGTGAGGGCGGTCACTGAAGAAGGCGTAAATAGAAACGACAGAGACGAGGCGAATGACACCGACTATAGCGATGTGACCAAGAGTCTAAGGATGGGTCATCGGCACGAAAAGGGGCGAGAAAAACGGAACACTCACGAACGCAGATTTCGTGGCCGTCTTCGAGGGCGCGCTGCGCCTCGAGTGGCCAGTTCATGACGTTGCTACCGATGAAAAACATGGCTGCAAAGAGTGAGGTACGAACCATGGAAGGACAAAGGGAGGACACGCACTAGCTTTCTGGTCGTTTTTCTGGAGATAGTCGTAAAAGGCGTTGTGGGAACAGTTTGGACCGTCGTCGAAACCATATCCGAGAGTGCTTGGCTAGCGGGGTGTGAGTAGGACCGACGAGCTGGCAATCGAGGCGTACCTCTGGAAGTCGGATCGAGTCGCGAGGGATGCCCGGTTTCTTTGGGGTAGTGCAGTGTGCCCAGGTCCACCAGCAGTGAGGGTCGGTGGGGGAATAGGTGAAACCAGTCCAATCGCCGGAGAGTGAGCCTGGCTGAACGCCCTTGGGGGGTATGTCGGGTATCTCAGACTGGATGCTCTGGTACTTGGCGAGAGCGGCGTCGTCGTTGGCGGCGATGAATGCGGGCTGCCAGACAGTCGGGAACTTGCCGGATGCGATGGCTTGGTATACGGGCGGGTACGAATAGGGTGTACACTCCTGGGCGGGGTCGTCGACCTGAGCCTCGCCGTGCTCTGTGGTGCGATCTGGGACGGAGGCGGCGGGAGCGAGGGCGGCGGCGAGGAGGGGAGCAAGGAGCGACGACGGACGCATTTCCAGGAGTGATGGAAGAATGATGTGGAGTGGGGTCCAGTTATAAAGGCTCCCCAGCATGTCTATTCTTACTGGCATTCCAACTTGGCTCTGGGGCCCCACAGACGATCTCGCCCGCGACTTGCACGTCCTGCATGCGCGCGCCGTCCCGCTGCTCGTCGCCGTCGTCGGTGCGGGGCATGGAGGTAACAGTAATTGAGCACGCGTATTGTTGGACTTCTACTCTCGAATGGTACATACTGATCGTGTTATAAGAACTGAACTAGGCATTCGACATCCGCAAACTCCGACACATAGTCGGTCCGGTAGTCCGAGTCGTCAGAGAACGAACGACAGCCAGAAGGAACGTACTCGGTCCTGACGAGCACACAAGGAGAATAGCTGCACGTCATGACGTGGGAGCGACGCGTACATGAGGGTACCTATTGTATATGTACGTGGAGGTTGGTTACAACGCTAAGGACAGCAACCACTCTTACGCGCGAACGACAGGAGTCGCCTCCGCCTTGAGTAGGCTTTTCCCGTCAAGGGGTCCCCGTCGGAGGGGATCTGGGTCGCTATCGACGTCACGGGGCGTACACAGAAGTGCTTGATCGGTGATGTGAGGAAGGAAGATCACGTGACACCTATATCACCAAGATAAGTACGCGCCTGCGTCACACGGTCAAGAGTTTAATGTATCACTGCGGAGTTCGTGCCTTGTACTTGGCTTAGACGATCATTAGAGGAGGCTGTGAAATAACGCGAGAGCGAGAGGTACATAGAGGAACGAGACCACGGCGAACGCCAACGAACGGACTGGACTTGCCGTAGCATTTTGGGTCTGGCGCCTCTGTCCGAAATCGATCCGAAGCGCGATTTGGTGGGAGCAGCGCTAATGTCATCGGAGTGGCGAGTCCGTGGTGCGAGGGTGCAGGGTGCTCGGCGAGGTATGCCGTCTGGAATAACACTCGCGCGGATGAGCACGAGACTAAAATGAAGCAGACCGAGACCGATGCGTGACTGGGACGATTCTGGTGAACTAGACAGATATGAGCCGTCTGGAATAGCATGAGACCAGAACGAGGCGCACAATCACGATCACTATGGTGCGATGGCCCACGCGGGATCGACACTGTCCTATAAGATTAGTGGAGGTGGCAAGTCCGACTCTGGCGTACGCCCGCAGGAAAACTCCTGTTGAGACGCAGACGCTCGTGTGAGCGTATGTGGCGCGGGCCCGAGAGTCCTGGCACAGTGTCCTGGAGGCACGCCCGAGAGCGGCGCTGTGGCCGATCATAATGCCCGTGTAGAGGTAGGAGTGACGCGATAGAATGGACAGACCGCTGCCAATCCGAGGCGACGCGTCGACTCTAATGGACACGGAGAGTGGTACAAGGTGAGTTATAGCTCGCTTGTTACCACTCGGAGCCTTTATCGGCTATTTTCGAGAGAAGAAACACAAGTACCTGCAGCGCCGTAATGCAAGGCCCCCGAAAACATATGGCATTATTTTTCTAAAAAATAAAATTTTAAATAACGCGTCGATTATCTCCTTGTCCGCCGTAGCCCGTCATCGTCCTCGTCGCCGCAACCACTCTTTCGAGCCCCACGGCTGGTTTCGCGCCCCCCTCTACCCTTCTTCGAGCCGTTGGGCTCGGCGGCTACCCCCACCGTGTTTCGTCGAGCCGGCGGGGGGTGTTTAGCGCCCCTTCCGCCCTGTTTAGACCCCCAACGGCTCAATGGCCGCCCCCAACCGCTCCACCTTTTGTTGAGCCCGCGCGGCTCGTTTCGCGCCCCATCCGCCTTGTTTCAAGCGCCACGAGCTCGTTTCGCCCCCCCTCTTTCCCCTTT
>JBBPMC010000343.1:0-25405 GCA_038090115.1 Strobilomyces echinocephalus | reverse complement strand
AACATTTTTTATTTCCTCATATGTTTATATATTGTCATAGATAGAATACTCAAAATATAACTCACAATATTTCAGTAATACCTTGTATAATACTTGAATATTTTTTCAAGGTATTTCAACATATTCTGATAATATTTCAATAGATTTTTATAATGATAAATTAACTTTATGAATAAACATCTATTTATATATATTGCTAGAATCAATGACTTTTTTCTAGATCATCAATTCTAGATGTTTATCATATAGCCATGATCTATATTATGTCTAAATGGGACTATAGTATACAGGAGAAACTATTATACTACACAAAAAGAACTGTTGTGCTATATAAAAGGAGGTGTTGCGCTACACAAAAAGAAAACTGTGATACACAAGAGAGACTATTGTGCTACACAAAGGAGCAATTGTGGTACACAAAAAGAAAACTGTGCTACACAAAAGACGCTATTGTGCTACACAAGGAGGCAACTGTGATACACAGGAGGGACTATTGTGTTACACAAGAAAAGTTACTGTACTACACAAAAAGGTTACTATGCTATATAAGATGAGATGTTGTGTTACATAGAACAAGGCATTGTGTTACACAGAATAAGATATTATATTACATAAAGCTAGATAAAAAAATAAGATCTTCAAAATATGTTATTTGATGTTATAATTAGATCATAATAGCAAGCTTATTAAAGTATAGATTACTGTTATCAGATCTTAGCTGAGTTTATTAAAGTATAAATCATTGTTATTATATTTGACCTAATTTTATCAAAAGCTTATCAGAGCTTATCAGAGTGTAGATCATTGTTATCATGTCTTATCTAAGCTTATCTGAGTGTATATTACTGTTATTGTGTCTTATCGAAATATTATCAGAATATGTTGAAATACCTTGAAAAAAATATTCAAGTATTATACAAGGTATTACTGAAATATTGTGAGTTATATTTTGAGTATTCTATCTATGACAATATATAAACATATGAGGAAATAAAGAATGTTATTGATTACATATCTGTAATTATTTTAGACACATCTTTTGGTAGTAAAAGATGTGTCTAAGAGACCCCCAGATGGGGTCCCCTGAAGTGACCCTTACCTAGATTGGATGATACTTGTGGGAAGAGACATTAGAAATGTGCTTGCTGAATCAAACATTGATCGGGAGCAGTCATCTGAAAAGCATATGTCCTCTTCCTCTCTCACTCTTTGCCTTATCAAGCAGAATTTCTTTCCCACAACTAGTTAGTGTTCACATCCACTATTAGGAAATCAGCACTATGATCATTGCTTATATTTCTGGTAGACTATATCCTGGAAAATAAAACATGCAATATATACCTAGTACTGGCCCTTAATTCAGCAAAGTTTTTTAATTACAACTTACAATAATACCTGGATGCCCTTATGACCACAAAGACTGCATTCTCCTAAGCTTATTATATCTAGTCTTCACACAATTCAAGGAGGACATCAAAAACATTCAATTGGAACCAGAAGACACTGTTTATTATCAGATTTGTGGATGCCATGTTAAAAATCTACTAAAATGAGTTGTTCTATGTTGACAGGATCATGAATGCTCTGAAAACATATGATATCCACCTCAATATCAGCAGAACCCATACCGGTGGATATGAATCTAATGAGGACATATCTACTCAAGGCTACTGTTACATTATTACCGAGTTCAAAAACAAAGTGGAGTATGTCATGAAAGAGCCATACTTCCAGAATATTGCGTACTACCTAGAGTTTACAAGAGTGGAGGTAGTTAGGATATCACATTCATCTTTGCCATGTCTACTAATCTCTATTTATGGTTAGTTTTTTTGTGTGAATGGTAATAATGTATAATTGACTATCATTTTCCAAGAGCAAAAATTGACTTTTATGGTGCAGCTTGGAATCTGTGGCCAACAGCACAATCTCTGGCAATGATTATATTTAATGTCAATAGCAGCAACATCATGCATCTCCTTAACTTGGTCTGACATATGTACATGTTTTGTAAAGCTATCAAAACACTAAAGACATACTATGAGACTTTGAAATCTTTGTCTCCAACGATGTTGCTGTTCCCACAACTTTTCCAACACTCTACCATGTACACCTCTCAGATCATCCAACAGGAGGTGGAAATTATATATAAGAGATAGATATCTGATACAAAGCTTGTCTTCCTTAGATTTGAAGGTTCAGACGAGGGGCCTCTGATCTGTATTAAGTTCATTCAATAATATTCCACAGAGGCCCATGAAAATTGTGCAACCTTGAAATGTGCTCCTCAGTTGCAAGGTTTCGAGATCCTTCTTGATGACTGATTTATAGTCGTAATGGACGATATTAGCAAAGACTATGAAACATTGTTTAACATATTGGTTCCTGAATCAATTAAAGAAGTTGTTGTTGTAAAGTTGTTGCAATTCCATGATGTTGGCTTTATGCATGGCGATTTGTGAAATATAAACATTATGGCTTGCAAGTCAAATATAAAGGATGTCAAGTTTATCAACTTTGATTAGGCGGGGAAGATGCAAAGAAGAGGACAGGGGAGACTCAAAGTGGACTGAGTGTGGAGTGAGGATATTTAGTCAATAGTTAGATTTAGAATATGGAGGTTGTATCTACATTTTATATATGGATTGCAGATAAAGCTATGAGTAAGATGAGAATGAAGATAACTGGAGGGTGGAGAATGGAGTCAGGGACATACATAGTTGGAGCTGTGTGGCATAGGTGAGTACAGGTGTGGAGAAATCTAAAAGGTGAGACTAATACTAAAGGGAATACAAGGATGAATATAAGCAGAAAGGGAACTGAGATGGATAATGAAGTGAAAGTCTGAAGGTGCAGCATTGTATTTAACATGAGATCATAGCAGAGTTTGTGAGTTCTATATGGCAGAGTATGTTGGAATGTGGCAGAGTGGACTTGGGATATGGCATATGACATAAATCCACATATATCGTCCATGTATTTCCCTTAAGCTTGACCTCCTTGAGTACTCTCAAGAATATACCACAAGCTCTTCTCCCTTGTCTTTTCTTGTCTCTACAAGTCCTTGCCCTACTTTGAGTGGGCACTACCTTGAATCCTTTATTCACCTTAGAACCACTAAGGGAAAACCCTTGATGTTCTATTTAAGAAGTCCCCTCAGAAACCTCCTCATTCTTGCCATTACCTTGCCTCTCAAGGCTATGCTTATCTCCATCAAGAGCCAAGCATAACAGCCAGCATAAGGAAAATGGACATTCTGGATAGCAGTCAGCCACACAGTGGCCTTTCACAATATTCCTTTGTGCTCTATATTGATCTCCATCTGAGTGGTAATATGCTTTGAGACTTTTGTGTCCTTGCTCAGCAGAAAAACAACTTGCTTTCATGTACATGAAATGCCAGTTCCAAAGATATCAGTGACTATGCTCTGGTCCAGGGAAATGGAGTGGTCAGGGAGAAAAGACAGCTCAGGCCATATTCAAACTGTACCCAAACATCCTTCTGGCTCTGCTGACTGTCTCTAAATTCCTAATGGACATCGAGGTGAACCCATAAATCGCTTTTGTGAGGGTAGCCATTATATCATGCTGCTGATGCTGGAAGATGTTTGTGACGCACAACATGCATGACACATCTGTGAATGAGTCTTATGGGTTGCCAGTCCTTGCCATGTCCTGATGATAGAGCTCGCTGACATCTCTATGATGGTTGCACATGACAATATAGAAGCAATGTCAGAGCCAGAACATTCTTGCAGCCCTTCTGGCATGCTTACATCACCAGATTGTAGTGTAAATGCTCTTGAATGATTCATCATTCTATAGTGATGTTTGTACTATGAGCTGATTAAGATCCACATTCATGACAATCTTCAATATTTGTAGTACTAGGGGAAAAATGTAAAGTGGGCTAAGTTCCTGAGAGAACCATGGATAGTCTTGACATGTATGGCAATCAAAAAGAGGATAGTGTTGACCTGTGACTTGCTACATGTGGTGTGGCCGCTATGATAATCTATAGCGAACCATTATTCAGCAGGCTTTGATAGCTTTGATACAGCCACCTGTATGTATGTGGGACTAGCAGCCATTGTTATCTCTCTCACCATATTTTTTGTTACGGTTGACCCTGGTAGGGGCAATCGCAAACCTAGATGGTCGAGGGGTGAGAACAGAGATCAGAGAGTTCCTGATGGATGAAGGATGAGGAGATCATAAGGGGATTCCTTATGGCAACGAGGATGAAGAGATGTTGCTTTCAGGGACTTCCTGCGCAACGAGGACAAGGTTATTGTCCCAGGGACCTTCTAGACAGTGAGAGCAAAGGCAGAGGAGGCTTTAATAGGCCAAGTTGAGGTGAGGTGAGCTAAAGCGACACTGATATTGGTGTAACTCTAGGTAGGTTGGAGCTGAAGTACATGTGCCATAGAGGCAAGGTTTATATACTGAGAAAGAAAGGGCATGGACCAGGCTGTGAAAGGAAACTATAGGTATTGAGTCATGCAGCAAGTGCTGCGGACTGCGGAGGTCTAAGATAAGCGATAAGCATGGAACATTGTAGAACATTCCAGCAGATACAAGCAGAGAATGAAATGGAGAAAGAAAGAACATACTTGGCATACCAGAAATATAAGCATATACTGCAAAAGTGTCCTGAATACCACCATAGATATCTGGTTGAACTTTTGATAGGTCTCATCCTACATATTTATGTATTACATGGAATCATCACATAGCTCCATTATTAGCCCTCTTCCATTTCCTGAGTATAAAGCCATTGGAATATAGGTTGAATGACTTCCATGATGTACTTTATGAGAAGGTCATGCTAGCAAAGTTGCTCACTCATGCCCAGCAAATTTATGAAGAATGCAAGGTGCATTTACATCATTACCTTACTAAAAGAGATATTGAACAGCTGGTTGCCAAACAAAATCCATTCAAGTATACTGCATTTATTTACACAAAGTACTACCAGGTTGTATGCATACGTAGTTTGAAGGGGTTTTCTGTCCAACCAGATTATTATATATAATATAGTTGCTTAATAACCTTAGTGGCTTGCTAATGGTGGATTCAGGTTTACATAAATCATATTTTTCATTATTCTATGGTAGAATTTACCATGATATCATGAATTATACAATGGATTTTGTTTTTTATTTGCTGTGATGTATGATGTAGTGTTAAGTCTGGGTCCTCCCGATACAAGTCCAGTCGGAGGTCTTAGGGGTAGGGGGTGAGTACAGAGGTGGACCAGAGGTCCGAGGGATAACAATGATGGAGGTTACTTAGGAGTAGGACTATCAGCACAGGACTTATGTGTCATGCTCTTGCTCAAGTCCGAGTCCTTAAAGAATCAGAGGTTCGAGATAAGAAGATTGGAGGTAGAAGTTTAGGAGATGAGTAGGATGAGGGTGACAGGATGTGTGAGGAGGAAACTAAGTTGATATTCATACTGAGGTTACATGGCGGAGGTCATAGGGATTATATACTAAGTAAAGATCGGAGTCTGAAGTAAAGAATGTAAAAGACCATATGGTCTGGGCGAAGGGCTCGTTGTTAGGATTTCTTCCCTCTCTTCCATCTTACCTAATCGATGATGCCTCGATGATGCTTTCCTATCACTTCCCGCATTCCTTCCTGCCTCCATTATTTCTGTTTCCGTCTATCACATTTATCGACTTGTAGTATATAAGGGGCCGCGTCTCGTCGACCAGGCCCCTCAGTTTCGGGATAGTTTCTTGCTCACCAGAATAGTGACCCCTTTCGCGTTGCCTCTGCATGGGATTCAACACTCATAGGTATCATAGCAATGGAAGGGACAAAGTATGTGAAGTGGTGGAAGGAATGATAGGGTCGTAAGTATCATGTGGAACACAGGATTGTAGATATGGAGAATGGAGAACATACATAGCAATGAGGAATAAAAAAAAAGTACTAACGGAGATAACAGGAGGCAGTGTGGCCAAAGTCCGAAGGTCGGAGAGATATTCCAAGATGAAGTGTGAATTTCTGAAGGTGACAGCATGCGAAGGATTTGGAGTTGGTTCAGAGGGAGCACATAGGGGTCAGAGTTGTCGGGATATGACATGTAGTATGTTTGTAACCTATAGCATGAACAACAATTTTTGCTTTCAATGTATTTCCAAAGTGGTAAATTCAAGTACAATTGTTGGTCACCACTTTCCATGATGTCAAATGCAAATTTCACTATAATCTATGTCTGAAATGACTAGCCCACCTAAGGACCAATCAACCAGTAAGTACAAGATGGTGGCCTCGAGGCTGGGAGACCTATAGGTGGGTAGATTCTACTGTTTGTACAAGTGGTGGATGTATCTAACTTAGGAACAGCCATGGAATGTAGGGTGGCCTGGTGGTGATGCATGAGGTAGCATGTGTTGGTCTAGCTGTAATGCTGCCATTGTCCAAATAAGGGGTGTCACTCTGAGCCAACTGGATCAGTACAAATACAGTCGGTTCATTAACCTGACGGTCGTAATCAGACAAAGGATGACCCGATATCACTGGGAAACACCTAACGGATTCCATGACAGAGCAGTTGATCAATGCTGATCACTGATCCGCAACCAATTAGATGTTTTACCGCATGATGGGCTAGATCTCAAGGCAAAATATATATCCATGTCAAAGCTTACAATGGTCAAGATGACATCGAGAAGTTCAAGACATGGCTGGAAAGGGTGAGAAGCAGTGGAGGGAATGGGGGTGAGAGGAGTGATGGTGGGATGTGTGTTGGCTTTGTTCTGTTGGCAGGTGCCACAGCCTTCCACATATTTGTGGACATATTGGGCAAGGCCGGGTCACCAGAACTCTGATGTGATGAGTTGGCAGGTTTTCAGGAATCCAGGGTGGCCAGCAGTCTCATGATCATAACAGCATTGGAGGATAGAGCAGCGGACGGAGTCGTCTGAGGGAACGTAGACACATCCTTTGTATGTTAACATGCCAGCAGAGAACTTCCAATCAGAGAGGTGGGATCGAAAGGCAGGGGGAATGTCACCGTCGAGTGCCTGAAGAGCTTGGAGGATGAGGGGATCGTCCTTGGAAGGGGGGGAGATGTGTGCATTGAGGGTAGAGTTGATGATGTGGACAAACATGGAGTCAGAAAGGAGGACCATGCCAGAGTTGTCTGAATCGTCCTTCGGAAGGAGATCAGGGCAGTGGGAGAGTGGTCAGGACGAGTGAGGAGTCGGCCCGAGACATGAATCACTTTTAGATTGAAGTCCGCTAGATCAAGAAGCCATCTGGCTTGTCGGCAATTAAGGTTTTGTGCAGTGCGAAGATAGGTAAGGTTCTTGTGATCAGTGAAGACTTGGATGGGAAATGAAAATCCATGGAGATAATGTCTCCACAACTTGAGGGCACAGATGATTGTGAGAAGTTCACAATAAAAAATGTCATAGTTTCGTTTGGCAGATCCAAACAACTGGGAAAGATAAGAGCAGGAGTGCCAGTCACCATTGACATCAGTTTGGAGGAGGATAGCACCAGATGCATACTTTGAAGCATTAGTGGTGATGGTGAAAGGGGTGGAATGGCCAGAGAGGTGTAAGACTGGTTGGGAGAGGAAAAGTCTTTTGAGTGAGTCAAAGGTGTTCTGACAGGCTGGGGTCCAATCCCATGCCTGGGATTTCTTAGTGAGGTCAATGAGGGGGTGAGCAATGTTGGAATAGTCAGGGATGAAGCAGCAATAGAAGTTGGCAAAGCCAAGGAAGGAGTGGACATCCTTGATTTTTGATGGGGTAGGCCATTTGGCGATACCATTGAGCTTGACAGGGTCCATGGCCAGCTGGCCAGGTTTGATGATCATTCTGAGGTATTCTACCTCAAAGGTGGCAAATTTGCACTTCTTGAGTTTGAGGTGTAGATCGAGTTCTTGCATCCATTGGAGGACACGTTTGGTATGTTTCTCATGGTCTTGGCATTGGGGGAGAAGATAAGGAGGTCGTCCATGTAGATGATGAGCCATCCTTCGGCAATCATGTCTTGGAAGGAATCATTTATGAAACATTGGAATGTGGCAGGGGAGTTGGTGAGGCCAAAGAACATGACGGTAGGTTCGGAGACTTCCTTGTGGGTAATGAAGGCAGCTTTTCATTGATGACTGTCTTTGATTCGGATATTGTTGTAACCCCAGCGGACATCAAATTTGGTGAAGACCTTGATGTCTTTTAGTTTGTTGATGAGGTCTCCGATAAGGGGAAGAGGGTAGGCATCCCAAACAGTATGTTTGTTGAGGTAGCAATAGTCTTGGCATGGACAGAGTCCTCTGTCCTTCTTTTTGACAAAAATGAAGGGCGAGGCTTTGGGGGAGTTTGAAGGACAGATTTTTCCTGAGTGAAGGTTTTCTTCCAAGAAATCTTCAGTGGCTTTGTGTTCGTCGGGGGAGAGAGGGTACAGTTTTTCTATCTTGGGGACGAAGGATTCATCAAGGTTGATCTCATGATCATAAGGTCTGGAAGGGGGAACATGCTCTGTTGTTTCTTTTGAGAAGACAGAGGCATAGTTGACATATTCCTTCAGGAGTTCTACTTTGGGTTTGGCTGACTCAGCAGTGGCAGCAAGTTCAGTGGCAGTGGTGATCTTGCATATAGCAAGAGGGGAGAGAAAGCGGGATCCACATCAAATGATGCAGTCAAGAGCCCGGCAGTCAATGGTTCTTTGGACGAATAATTCCTCAGTTTCATAGTTGAGATACTCAAAGAGGCAGGCATCCTGCATAGAATTGATGAGGGTATGCTGCAGAGGTTTGAATTGACGGAGGAGGGTTTCATGGCAGGCATTATCGGAGACGTAGGAGGCATAAAGGTCTTTGGATTGGTCCAGGGATTTTTCGATGCCGATAGTGCAATCCGACCAGTTGATGACCAGGTTGGTGGCCTTGATTTAAGAGAGTCTGAGGATGGCATTTTGAGAACTGCAGGACATGATATGGAAGGTGACCTTTTGGACAGTTCTCTCAATGTTTATAAAGAGTGTGGTGGTGAAGCAGATGGTGCCAGCGGAGTTTGTGTAGTGATCTACATTTTGAACAGGGATATGCTGGGACAAACAAGTGCGAGGGAGTTTGTGTTTCTTGACGAGGTCCCAGTTGATGCAGGAGATATCTGACCGCTGTCAATGAGGGCAAAGGTATTGATGACTTTCATTATGTGAGAAGGCTTAATGAGTTGAATGGAGATTCTCATAGATTTCATAGCCTTGGTTACTTGTACAGGAATAGTAGTACACAATGAATCAGGGGAATTGGAGGAGGGTACTCATGTCGACTGAGGCCTCCTGTTTAAAAATCCTGAGAGGGGACTTGAAAGCAGACGCGACGGATGGTAGTTTTATCATCATCATCGTTGTCTACTTCTTCTAGTTTAGGGATCTCCTCCTCTTTGACGACCTTTTGAACCTTGGGAGCAGGTTTGGTTAAGGAGGAGGTGGTACACTGCTGAGAGCTATGCCCAGGTTTGCGGCAGTGGAAGCAGAGACCATCCTTGATGCATCTCTGGTGTTCTTTGAGGATGAGTTTGGTGATTTTGATGGTGTCGATGTCCATGGCATCGGGATCCTTGGCTTTGGGAGTTGAGGAGGAGCATGGAGGAGGAGCAGGGGTGGAGAACTGATTCATTTTAGCAGTTAACTCGGCTTTCTCCCACACAGTCTGGACATGGATGGCTTTGGTATACCATTCCTCTACCTTGGTTGGAGGAGTGTCCATGGTTTGAATCCATTTCATCAACGGGATGGAGATTCCGGAGGAGAAGTAGTCGATGAGGGCTTATTCATCAGTTATCTCAGAGAAAACTACTTTCTCCTGGAATTCAGAGATATAGGTATCAAGGAAGGGAGAATACAATCCTCTTTTCTTCGTCATCCTGGTGGTGGCCATCCAAGAGATAGCTTTGCCAGGGACGTCGTTGTGGAAGAACTTCTTTTCGAAGAGTTTTTCAAAGTCATCGAACATTCCGAAGTCTTGGGCTTTGAAAGCCTTCAATGCAAAGGTGGAGGCCCAGATGTGGGTATTCTTCTCCGTCATATAGGAGGAAGTGAAGAGGATTTGGAGCTCGTCAGTGTTGTAAGTGGTGGTGGTGGTGAGAAGGTACATTTTGACTGTCAACATCCAGTCTGAGGCGTCTTCATAGCTTCTGTCGAAGCAGGGGGGTTTGTTGAGCCAAAGTTCTACTGGTTTATTGGTGGGTGGGACACAAGTTGCACCAGACATGGTGAGTTTGAGTTGTTTGGGAGGGGGCGGGGGAAGAGGAGCAAAGCAGGTTTCTGCAGAAGAAGAGGGCTGTGTGGAAAGAACTGTGGAGGACTGTGGAAGAGGGATGAGCGGTTGAGAAGAGATTGGAGTGGAAGAAGGTGGAGTGGGGGCGTGAGAGAAGGTGATGGAACCTGAGAAGCTATAGGCTAGGATTTGGTCTTCTTCTTCTTTGTGTGAAGACAGAAGTGGATTGTCATGGTCAGAGGAGAATTCTTCTTCCTCGGAGGTTGGAAAGTTGGACAAGTCGTCAGGGATGTCCTCAGAGTTTCTCCAGGCAGAGACGAGAGTGCTATAGACTGAGTTGGAAATGGTGGCTGCTTACAATGGTGGTAGCAGGGTGTGAAGAGCTTCAACCTTTTGTTACGGTTGATCCAGGTAGGGGTGACCACAAACCTAGATGGTCAAGAGGTGAGGACGAAGTCTAGAGGGTTCCTAGTGGGCAAAGGACGAGGAGACCATAAGAAGATTCCTTATGACGATGAGGACGAAGAGATGCTGCTCTCAGGGACTTCCCGAGCAACGAGAACAAGGTTACTGTCCTAGGATTTCCTAGACAGTGAGAGCAAAGGCAGAGGAGGCCTTAATAGGCCAAGTCGAGGCGAAGTGAGCTAAAGCAACACTGATATTGGTGTAACTCTAGGTAGGTTAAAGCTAAAGTACATGTGCCATAGAGGCGAGGTTAATATACTGAGAAAGAAATGGCATGGACCAGGCTGTGAAAGGAAACTATAGGTATCGAGTCATACAGCACATGCTGCAGACTGTGGAGGTTCGAGATAAGCGATAAGCATGGAATGTTGTTGTAGAATATTCCAGCAGGTACAGGCGGTGAATGAAACTGAGAAAGAAAGGGGCATACTCAGCATACTTTGGTTGCCTAATACAGCAGGGAAACAAAGAAAGAAAGGAAAAGAATGGGGTGAATTGTAACACAAACAAGTACACACTGAACCTGAGGATGTTTGGAAGACGGCCTTTGCATCAGTCTATGGAACATTTGTGAGTCATGTCATCCAGATGGGTGACATGAATGTATCAGCAACCTTCCAAAGACTAATGACCATGATCTTCCATGCATGTCTACTTGGATGATGTATTCATCTATAGTGACAGCATTAATGACCATGAGAAATACCTCGGAAAGATTTTCAACTAACTGTGAGAAGTTGAATTATTCTTGGAGCAAGATAAGTGTAACTTGTACTCCAAACCACTTGATTGCCTAGGTTATGTAATTGATGACCAGGGCATTCACATAGATGAAGAAAAAATGGCCCTAATCTGTGATTGACCCCAACTACAATTAAAAAACCATGTCAAAAGGTTCAACAGCTTTGGTTGAATACATGAATAATCATATGCCCAGCCTTACCGAAGTCCTGGGACCACTGAACAGAATCATGAAGAATGGCCATCCATTCCCATGGAGACCAATCCACCAATGTGTGTTTGAAGAGGTAAAATACAAAACATGCAAATACCCCATTATCAAACTGATTAGCCCACACAAAATCACCACCAAGGGGCCAATATGGTTAATATGCGACACCTCAAGGAAAGGATTGGTGGATATGTCAACCAGCTGGATTCATGTCTAAGAAACTGATGGATGCACAACACAACTACCTGGTCCATGAGAGAGAAAGCCTGGCTATTGTCGAGGCCTTACTCAAGTGAGAGAATAAACTGCTTGGATACAAAATTGACATTGTCTGACTATATGTCCCTTGAGTTCCTAAAGCAATGACATCTGTCAAGCCAACAAATTCATTGAATGAATTATCTGAGCTGTTATGACTACAATATTTATTATATCAAAAGAAAAGACAACAAAGTGGTGGACTATTTGTCTTGCTACTATGAGTCCAATACCCAAGCAGACCAATGTCCTCCTGAGGTATTTGCAAATGCTGATGTGAAACTGGACCCAAAATATGATGACCTTCCAACTGACTGTGTCAGGGAATTGGAAGCACACATCCATATGACCAGAACCCTGGACTGCGATCAGCCTCTAAGGAAAAGAGCCTGCCTGATCGAAAGAACGCAAATCAAAGAACACCAACAACTAGCAAGAGAACTTCACCTGTCCAAGGAACCAGAAGTGAGGGCCCCAGAGTCAATGACGACTAAGGATGACCCCACTATACTGGAATCCAGTGGAGTGGACAATTGCTTGAAAAATTACATCACTGAAACTAAGTCTCTTCGAACTAGTATAAAGGAAACCAAGGATAATGCCCTATTATTGAAAATATTGCATCATCCAAGTGGCCTCCCTTTATTTACAGTTCGAGACAATGTCATCTACATGTAGAATCAAACAGGACAAGAAGTACTGTGCATGCTGAGAGGACTCCATGATACAAATAGTATCACAGGAACTCTGATTAACCAAGCACACTCAATAATCAGTTACTTCGAACCTCTTAGAACAGCCAACTACATTAGGTGGTGGTTCTGGTGGTCGAAATTAGAAACACTTCAAGTTGGGATAATCTATGATATGGCAACTCTGAAATTACTACTATGTTTAGGTGATATAGTGACCTGAAAAAGTTTGCCAAGTTTCCTAGCTCCAATTTCAGCTTCTTTCCCTACTTGATCTGCCCACTCTAAGTACTCATTCTGCTCTGTCTACTCTATCTTCCACTTAAGTAATGCAACCTTCTTTTGCCCAGCACAATTTCCAAATCATCAAACCCAGAAAACTCAATTCTCCATTGGTTTTCACTGGTTCTGTGATTTAATCTGCTAGTGACTGCTAGCTTTCTCCCAACTACTATGTCTCCCACTTTATGGTATTGCATAACTCACGAATTGCCACCTGGCGGCAGTGCAAACCTTGCTCATTAAATAGGGAGATGCAACACTGGTAATTTGTAAACAAGGCTACTCCGAACGTATCCCAAATCTATTTCACAAAACAACATTTTCAAGACCTCAAAATTTGGATATAACTGGGAGTTATCAGCTGAGTGAATTTTGCATTTTTGGCTGCAATTTAGTGCTTGAGGATGATCAGCAAGGTATGTTGCACCCCAGTGTCAATGTAATCTAGCAATGTTGATGCCTCTTTGAGCCCAATCATCCACTGGTCACCTCCACTATGTTTTATGTAGCCTCCGTGCTCATTTGCCACCCCTGATGTTTTTTTGAATTCGACTGCTCAAGGCTCTTTGCCTATGGTAAGCCACAGCACCCATTCACCATGCTGCCACATCTTGTCAAGCCCAACTGCTTGCTTTTCACACCTGTTGTGTTTTGGTGTACCCCAGCGCTCTTCATTAGTCCCCCTTTCTGAGCTTGAGAGCCAGGTCGCCTCGTATGTAGTTAAGCACAGTCGTTACATCTTTGCGAGCCTGACCACTTGTTGAATGCACCAGCCCTTCCTTTGCAAGCCAAAGGGCTCACTGCTCACTGCTACTGTATATTTATTGAGCACCATTGTTTATCTGATATTGTCTTTGCTGCCTCTTGAGCCTGGCTGCTTGCTGGTCACTGATCCCACTTTTTGTAGAGCACCACCGCTCATTTGACACTCTGCTACCTTTTTCTTGAGCCCAAGAGCTTGTCTGTCATTTTGTATGTTGTCTAGTGCTGGAGCCATTTTGTTTTGAGCTAGCTCAGGGGTTCCTTGGCCCTCACCTACTCTGGTGATCACCCATAGCTGCCTCATCTTATCTCATCTGCTATAAATGGTGACATGATTTCCCCCTTGATTCATGTATGGTACAAACTGCAGATTTTGGGCAGATCAATACATTTATTGACCATGACAAGCACTGGAATATGGCTAAAACAAGATGGATTGCAGAGTATGTGTAAGCATACTGGCTTACCTAGATCCTGTAATTAGTATATATACCGTCCATGATACTAAATGACAACCATTCAGTATTTCTGCCTTTTGGTGTAGCAGCTGCTGACCATCGCTGACACTGTGTTGGTTGTCATCCCTCAGCAGATCAAGCAATACTTCTTCGAATATCCAGACAACTTACAGATCGAAATCCAGGAGCATGCCCAAAGATGTCTACTGTACTGGAATGGATGGCTCCGTCCAGGTAGGGTGACAATGATGTATTGGACGTCATAATATGCATCTATATCCCTCACAGTTCTCCATTACACTTCCAATGACTGATGTACCCAGGAGTTCCCTGACAGTATATACACTTGCACACCAGGATTGTCTTCAGTCATCAACGATGGCTTGATATGCCCTGCAACATTTGATGATTCTGTTGTCATGCTCAAGATTGCTTATTGGCCTTGTATACATTTGCTGGATGCTGAGTAGATTCAAGTTATCAAGGTAGTACTGTGTGATTTCCAATGCATGCATACCCATGAGATGTTTGTGTCTTTGCCTGCACACATTTCTCAGGTTGGTCATCTTGAGCACAGCTGAATTCCAATTCCACTGCATCCTTCCAACCATAACATCTATTTCTTAGCCCACTTACCACCACCACTCATTGAGCCCAGCTGCTCGTCAAGGGCCCTCCAGTTGTGTTTCGCCAAGCCCTATCGCCCATTGACTACCACAACCACCTCTCACCCTGAAAATGGTGTGATCATGATGTCTTCAGCGAGGGTACCCGTGCAGATGATGGATCCAGTCACTGTGGGTATTGATGTGCTCTGACAAGTTCATGCCAACTCAGACACTTTGCAGCCTGGGATTATTGTTCAGAACCAAGTCCACATCATTCAGCATGCATAGTCGTGGACCTCACCTCATCATGCTCACTGTGCACTCTTTCTCTGTCATCAAGAATGATGTAACTAGAATTGGTTGAGATTAAATTAATGTTGACAGTATCGCGAATGACTTGTCAAGGCATAAATGCGATATGCTGAAAATACTGGACAAGTGTACTGTGCATGATTCCCCTAAAGTGCTGAGCATGTAATGCTCTTAGTTCAACTCCCAATGTCACAACATCGCTCGCTGGAACTGCCAGGGCCAATGAGTTGCTTTGGTTTTAGATGGTTTGAAAGTGAATACAAGTACACAACAAGAGCACGCTAGGTTGATGATGGGCCCTGACATGAGTAACATTCAGTCCTCCTGCTTGATTTCCACAGGCACTCTGAAGGTCAAGTGAGCTAGCATGCCATCACAACAACCCAAGACTTAATGTCGTTTGCCTGCCTATAAAGAGAGGGTGTAGGAAAAGATTGAGGAGGAGTGTCAATGAAGTAGTTTAACTTCAAGATCCAGCACCCCTCTGTGGATGTCTGTGGATCCAAAAAATATAATCATATTGTAAAACATAAAAGATGATAGGACAGCACCATCGTAGTCCCCACTATAGCTGGATGCCATGCAGTGACATAGTACATGGGAAGAGCCTCAACAGATCTTATCCAGTAAATGAGCATTTATGAGTGATAGCACTCAAATCAGTAAGTGGCCTGGCTCATAGAGTGTGGTGGAGGTGGTGAGTAATACAACCTTTAAGCCAATCCAAGTCAAGGATAGTCTTCTCCAGGTTACCAGCTTGGCAACTAACCAAACCCCAGGAAGTCAAGGGAAATGGAGCATAAGGAAAGGGAACATAGGGGGCGTTGGAATCAAGGCTTGATCTAGCTTAGAAAGGTACAGACTCTATCGCTGCTGGAGACTTTAACTCCCTTGGCAATGGACTCAGAGAATTTACCTCTCTGGCTCATTTGTCTCTGGTTTCTCAAGCTGCACCCCACACCAACGTTGACTTTAGGATCTCTCAGCTCTGCACTGTCTGTTCCTATTACTGCCAGGAACTTTAACTCCCTCAGCAGTGGACATAGAGACTTTGACTGGTTCCTTAAGTTACACTCCACACTGCCAGGATCCGTCAGCTGTGTGCTGTTGGTCTCTATTACTGCTGACGACTTTAGCTCCCTTGGCAATAGACCTAGAGACTTCGACTCTCTGCCTCGTTCGTTTCGGATTCCAGCACACCACCAAGTTTCTCAACAGAACCACCTGATTCCCAAGGAGAATATGCTTGTTGCTCTTGTAGAAAAGAACACCCTCGCCAAGCTTGGTGGTGGTCATCCATCTCCACTGGACATCGCCTGTCCCTCTCCACCACAGTGGTGGTGAGTTGTCTAGCTCCCAGTTGATGTCTGTTCATGC
Source organism: Strobilomyces echinocephalus (assembly GCA_038090115.1). Classification (NCBI taxonomy): domain Eukaryota; kingdom Fungi; phylum Basidiomycota; class Agaricomycetes; order Boletales; family Boletaceae; genus Strobilomyces; species Strobilomyces echinocephalus. The sequence goes on along the minus strand of JBBPMC010000343.1, from coordinate 8,994 downwards.
CATCACAGAGAAATATGCAAACCTCTTCATTGGCACTGTAATGTATGTCACCAGAGCTGTTGGAGCATAACAAAACATCCAAGAGGTGCATCTAATCTTGGACTCTTATACATATCTTGGGAATCTGATGCCTTTTTGCAGCTCTGAATGTGGTTGCTGGGTTGCATCATCTTTGGCTCGCCTTGAGGGGCTTTTTGAATACCTTATGTCCCTTGGTCATTTCCCTTTCCAGACAGCTTTGCCAAGGATTTTGTAACCAAATTCTTGGTTTGTCTTGTTCCACATGATCTTTTGCAGATCAGATGGTTGTCATACGCATGTTCAAGGCTGACTGGGAACAATGTCCTGAGAAGGAGGATGTGTGGCTAGAGGTTGCCTGATTACATGTATGCGACTGCAAAAGGGAGATCACTATGTTAGATGCTGGTGTTTTAATACAGGTTATTCTCACTAACATTGGGTGCTATGTGGAACATGCCTCTATGCATTGGAGATCTCATTCCTGGAACAAGACTGGCTTTGTGCCAGTTCAAATCTTGCTAGGGACTTTGCGTTCTTAGTGGGCTCTCTGTCCGATTTCGCATCTGATGTCTACCTCATGTTTTCATTGTCATGCCCAGACCTGCCCATCGCTTCTGCCAGATTTCAAATCCCATGTGCCTTTCTCCCACTACAGGAAAACAAATAACACTGGTTCAACACACATGCCTAAGCAGTGCAAGTCACTCCACTGAATTGGTTGTTTATAGATAAAATAGTTGATTGTATCCCTCTTCCCAAGCGATATGAGAAGAGTATTTGGCAGCTCATCAGGCAGTGTGATTCTCACGCACCAGGGTTGTGAATACAGAGCTAGGACAGTGATCCAGACAGATTGACAGCACCCCGACTGGACTGTGTAAGATGGGGCCAAGTGCAGAACCAAGGCAAAAGACATCTTTGTTAATTTTTATTTGTCCTTTGATTGCCCTGTGAAACAGAGTTACATCTTATGGCTTCCGTTTGTTGGATTAGTCAGCCCTTGCTGGACAACCATAAAAGAAAGAATCCTCCCAGTGCCTAACCTGCTTTCATGTCTTTTCCTTGCACTGATTGCGGGCAAATGTTCTGTAGCTCATAGCAACCACCACTGAAGTTGCCACATCGAAATCCCTCCAATCACTATGCATGGGAAGACATATAGTGTCGAGAGGAAGGACGATAGGCTGTTTTATCCAGTGGAGCAATGCAGGCATTCTTATATAGACTGGCTGAAATTCATGAAGCATATCAAGGCAGCGCACAGAATCGAAAGCGAGTTGTCAACACTATCAAAACAGTTGCAGGCAGCCTTTTTTTACAGGTCAGGCGCTTTTTTGCATTCACTCAATGTTTATTTATTCACTTGTTGTCAAAGAGCAAGACGGCTGAGTTGTTTGGGTGAGATGGTCGTGGGGAGGCTCTGCCATCCACAGCATCCACTGTTACATCTGAGGACAGGCCACAGGTCTCTCTTCGCTCGCTAGAGGATGGTGAGAAAACCCAACGTGTTTGCTGGCAAAACATGAATCCTGACGATTATCCTGGCAGTCTCTGCGCCCCATGGTAGTACTACAACAGCAAAGGTGGATGAGTCCATCACTGGGGGTCCAGGGGTGGGTAAGTGAGACCAATGTGTGTTGAAATCAATGTGAAGCCCAATTCTAACTCTTTGGAGGGACTGCTTCTAGGTCCTCCTGACATATCTGGTGCAAGCCCTGAGCTTTTCTTCAATTTGCCAGATATAGATGAGCAAGCCCAATAACTAATGTAGGGAGTTACTGTTACAGTTGACCCAGGCAAGAACAACTGCAAACCTAGATGGTTGGGGGCAAAGACAAAGACCAGGGAGTTTCTGGTGGGTGAAGGACGAGGAGACCGTAAGGAGGTTCCTTATGACGACGAGGACGAAGAGATGTTGCTTCCAGGGACTTCCTGAGCAACAAGGACAAGGTTACTGTCCTAGGGATTTCCTAGACAGTGAGAGCAAAGGCAGAGAAGGCCTTAATAGGCCAAGTCGAGGCGAGGTGAGCTAAAGCAACACTGATATTGGTGAAACTCTAGGTAGGTCGAAGCTAAAGTACATGTGCCATCGAGGCAAGGTTTATATACAGAGGAAGAAAGGGCATGGACCAGGCCATGAAAGGAAACTAGAGATGTCGAATCATACAGCAAGTGCTGCAGACTGTGGAGGTCCAAGATAAGCGATAAGCATGGAATGTTGTAGAACATTCCAGCGGGTACTAGTGGAGAATGAAACGGAGAGAGAAAGAACATACTCGGCATACTTTGGTTGCCTAATATAGCATATAGCATGAGGGAAATGAAAAGAGAAAGGAAAAGAATGGGGTGAATTGTAACAGTTACTGAGAGTAACCACTCCTTGGATTTCTTTACCCAGAGCACCCCATTCCCAGGTCTAATCTAGATAAGCAGCCTGCTGAGAGTTGTGAGAGTATAGAATGCAAGGGAATGGTTAAACAGATTTTCACCTGGTTGTGGCTGTTTTCCTGTCTGCTGAGTATGAGATTCAAGATGGCCCCTCAGTCTGTATGTTCAAGGGGAATGGTTACTGTGTGCGAGGAGCTCTTGGATACAAGGGAACTCACTGCCTAGGTTTCTGACATGGTCACTGATAGAGTCCTGAACAAGTTAATGGCCTTCAGTCTGGCAGCAGAAAACATGAAAAAGCTTGAGCAATTGGGAACAGCATCATTCCTGGATGTCATGCATAGAGCTTTCCAGGTACCCAGTCTTGCAGATGCAGTCTTAGCCCTGCTGGCAACAATCGGCCTCACAGAAAAAAATGTCAAGAAGCTCGTTTCCTTGGGGGATGCAGCATTGTCTCTTGCTACTGATAAAGGCTCACAGGTCAGTCGGCAATCCCATCATGATTGCCTAGACAACATGAACGATGTGGTCTTTTCATCTTCATCCTTTATAAAGGATCTGTTCAACTCCTCCATATGGGCCACCAAGGGTAATTTGTTTGGTCCCCTTCCCAGTTTGTAAACAAGCATAGGCCGGCCAGAATCCCAAGGAGCAGGATCCATGCCTAGTGATATGCCACAACCTGTGGTGTCATCTTGTCCTCTGGAGAAACTTCGCCCATTTGATACTTTGCCATCAGCTTACAACCTACTGATGCAATCTTTTAAACGACAAACGAGGGCTGCTTTGCAGGAGGCAACATACCCACAACCAAAGAAGAGAAATCAGCAGGACCATATTGACAATGATTTTTCGATAAAGAGCAACATGGACACTCATGAGAGGGGGGGCTAGTATAAAGACAGGTCTCAATGTTTCAGAACTAGAGAAAAAATCCTGGTAGATCACTTTTCACTTACCTAATGGACTGACCGGTCTAATTTTGGCTTCAGTCTCAACACACCCTGGCCCACGAAGTCACAAGGTTGAAGTACCCTTCTTTTATGGTAGACTCGGTGTTGGCTGTGTGGCCTAAGCTAAAGAAAAAGGTGAAAAGGGTTGGTAGGCAGAGCAGCACTTTATAATCAACCACACATGTAACAACACTTGTCCCAACACCACTCTGCCTCCATAGCAGCATCAATGATGCCAACAGAGCCATCCTCCCCATCACTTGATCTGGGAGGTTCCTTGCTTAGGGCATGCCAATCTCAGTGAGGCAAGGCTGCCCATTTGGGTCATACACAACAGTTGAACAAGTACATGCCAAGGCTGCTGGACAAGTGCCTCTTTCATTTCATGCTGAAGGAAAAGCTAATTCCCGATCATTATCCCTCATGCCAATACATGGATCAGTCTTCTGCACAAGGGGATTACAAGACATTTAGGTGATCCTTCCAATTCGTGAAATTCAAATATTGCTATTCCTGTGGAGCACCACAAGATCAACAGAAAAATGGAAAGTGCCCAGAGTTTCACATTGGCTTGATCTTTGGAAAATGCGGCTACAACCATGTCCTATTCAGGACAGCATTCTATATCTGGCAAAACATCACATTGCAGAATAAGATGATACATAATCTCAGTATCACTGTTTCTCTTACTAGTCAGGAAGATTTTATGGAGTGGGCACAGGAAGTTAGGAAAACAGAGGGTAGATACCACAACTGCTTTGAAGGATTCCTTTGGTTCTGTGGATGGTTAGAAAAATGTTGCCCCTCATTTTTTATATAAGTATCTACAGTAGCCGCTGCCAATTTGGAGAATTACTCCCTTAGCTTCTTTCCTTTCACTTAGACTGCTTTGACTGCTTGTGTCCTGTTGCCGCTACTGTTCCTTTAACTTGACAGGAGTGACGTGTTGTCGCATTGACCTGCTTATGAGCAGCATGCAGTGCACTGGTGTTGGCACCTGAGCCCTTGGTCGCATGACCACCTGTAACACAATTTATCCCCGTTTGTTGTGTCCTCCATAACTCAGTACTCAGCACTTGGAGCTGGACCAAGTTGTGTTATCACCTTAGCCTTATTGGTGTCAGGTCATGTTGTTCTGTTGCCTGTGTTGTCACTGCTGGAACACACTCTGTTGGACACATATGAACAAGCAAAGGGGCAAATGATGGAGCACTGCCCTCTAGCCAAGACATTGGGGGATTTAGCAAGAAAAAAGGCAGTGGATGTGCATGTCAGCAAGCTGTGTGCCATCTTGATAGGCTGAGAACTAGCATCACAATCATCTCTAGGATTCCAGTGCCAGCACCAAAACTAGTGTCTGTATTTGAATGGCTTGTCAAATTTGGTGTCGAGTGCCTTGATCAATCTGTGAGCAGGTTTGCATGTGGATGACTTGGGGTCCAGATATACATAAGCATTGTTTGAGAGGTGCGAGATGTGAGGTATATGAGGAGGTGGATAGGGGAGGTGGTAAAAGGAAGTATACCAAGCAGAATATGCACATGAGAGATGAAGTAGATGATTGAGTGAGATATGAAAGTCAGCTGTGGACAGATGGGACAGCATCACAATAACTCTAGATGAGGCACTAACCTCAGATCAACAACGGCACCCTCTAAGTCACCTCCTGCAAGGCTGCATTCTGCGTGAATTCTACGGATCTCAGTGTTGTGACTGGCAACTCTGAGGGCCTGTGTTGCCGCCTTAGAACAGACAGTCCAAAGTGGAGCCCACTTGGTGTTACTCGCCTTCTTCATGGCTGCTTGATGTTTCCAAATGTCTTGTGAGAGTTTGTTCACAGTAGGACTTGCAGGAACCTTTAGCGTGTAGGTATTGAGCATGCTCTTGAACAAAATCTCCATTCTTGGTGTATATCTTCACTGTTACATTTTATTCTCTTTCACACACCACCTGGCACGTTACTTTGTTTCCCTGACACTTATCTTATTTCACCTCGGTGGCATTCGCTGAAATTCGTAGAACATTCTACAAGTTTCCAAGGACGCTGACACGTCCCTTTCTTATCTCTTGTCTCGCACCTGCTCTAAAGACCTCTGGTCTATATAAACCCACGTATTTGCCCATGTATTTCCTAAGCTAGTTCTCCTCAAGTGTACTCCTAGTTCCTCGAATATATCTACTAGCCTCATTCCTTGTCCCTCTGAGCGAGTCCTTGCCCTACTCTTGAGTGGGCACTCTCTTCGAACTTGTTCCACTGAAATATCCCTTCGGGAAATCTCCGCAGAGCATCCCTCTGTCGAACCCTTGACCCTACATCATATAGTCAAAGTGACTACGTCTCGGGCCCTTGTTTACTATAGTCAAAGTGACTTGGAATTCTCGTCCCCTCATATTTGGTCTGCTAGGACTATCGAGGCTATGCTTGACCTTATCCAAGACCAAGCGTAACATTCACCATCATCATGATTGGTTTGTTGAACTCACCAGAAGTCAATTGGAGGACTTTAGAGAAGTTGTCCAAGGCACTGGAATGTCAGCTGAGCAAGAAATAGGCAGTGGCGCATTTGTAGAAGAGAAGGTAGTCATCCAGTGACAGGAAAATGGCATCCAAGTATATCTTGGCAGCATTGCCAAAGTGACCAGCAGACAGAAGAGCGTCTGCACGAGTGACAAGAGGTTAAAGGTTGGGGTGGGATATGAAACCTGATGAACCTAATGGTTTGCCCAAGATTAGAGAGATCAGCAACAAAAGTCCAATGAGGGTGGGTAATCTCATCCAGGTCAAACTTTGGGCGTGGATGTGTTGGAAAACAGCCTCGATACCATGCACATTGTATTTGTTCCAACTTAAACCAGTGCAAGTTGACATGCTACCAGTCTCAGCCCAGCATCCAGTTCATTGGTTTCAGCTACTGACCTACTCTACAACTCATCATTTCATATGCCGATTGTTTTCATTCTGTGCTTGTGTATAATGTGACTTTTCACTTCAGAGTACCTATGGGGCCCCTAATGTGAGCATTCCATCTCCCAGGTGCATTTCACAGACTGCATGTGTCCAAGCAGTTTCACTCTAGAGCCTGTGTTATTGATCTCAGGATCATTTAGGGATTAAACTGGTTCTTCGACCCCTGACTAGCACCTTGAAAATAAACACCATGGATCGTCTAGTTTGGTTTCGTAAGCAACCATTGAGCGATGTGGCATCGTGTGTATCAAAAGCTGACTTTAGACAGGATTTCTAGGCGAACAAGTCAATTAGAGAGAGAAGCCTCCTCAAGCTCCTGATTTTGTCATTACACCAAGTTCAGAGAGGTTCTTGTTGCAAGGCATTGTGCACACTATAGAAGATATTCACAGCAATACAGGCATCTCAGCGGGAATGGACTGCCCACATTCCCATGCCAACTGCCAAACTCAGCCTATGTGCCCACATACTCCATGTAAGGCATGTCTGACTGACCAAGTTATACAAGCGCTCACAGGATCTTGATGAGCTGTGGATGTTTGACTAAGAATGGATACATGACATCGTTGATGCTGGCTGCATAAATGCGAAGGCAGCAGTTGTCATATATGACAGTCAATGATGGTAGCTGACCAAAGTTGGCGACAATGGCTATGTAAGGATGTGGCTTGGCATTGAAAGTGGAGGCTTCATCGCTGCCTAGATGGGTGATCTTGTCCATAGTGTGCTTGAAATCCCTCAATGCCCTGACCTGGTCTGTGATAAGGACGTGGGATTCTGATATGTGTGAAACGTTCATCTGAGCTATGGATTATATTGACATCGTGGCAACCGCTACATAAACTGAGATATTTACTGAAAAATGTGGGCTGTGAATTTTAGACTCATCTGAAGATGGTTAGGAAATCTGAATGAACCTATGCAAGATGGTTGAATCAGAGTCTACCCCTGCCCCAACTATGCTTGTGCCTCTTTATATTTCTTGGAAAGTTTTCAAAGATATTGTCTCTGATGTCGGAATTGGAAGAGAGGCTCAGGTCACACATTTTGCCAACCCATCTCTTGTATTTGATCGCTGTTTTATCCATTCGCAATTGTGGGAACTCTGGTTTGTTGCAAGCATCGATCATCAGATATTATTACATCCATTTGAATGAGCTGACACTCCAACTTCAGCGACCTCCATGATTACAAAATGTTCTCCAGGATTTAGGTGACCCTCTTGATGCACATGTTTATCTTTATCCTAGGTCTACCTCTATTATGCTTCACTCCTCATCTGGTCCTTATCAGGTGACATCTCAAGGACTTATAGACTAATCTTTCTTTTCTTTCTTATTTAATCTTGTCGAACCTTATCCTTTATCTTATTACAGGATCAACGGCCATAGCCTTGCCTTCTGATCTCTGCACCATTGTCACTCATTCCACCTTGTGCATGCCATAATCCTTGACACAGCCAAAGGCCTATGCATGCTTCTCTTCCATTCCATTATGTTTCATCTCCACATTTCATGAACACCTCTCATGCTTCTCTTCCATTTGATGCCTCATGCATCATACATGTCTCATTTCTGTTTCATTGCCATGTTTCATATCTAATATGTGTTTGTAGTCCTTGAATATATAAACCCAGTGAACATCGACTGGCAACCCCAGTCTAGTTCACTTGGATATCCTCCTCTCTAAGACCCCAGCCTAGATTCCAACTCCATCCTTCCACTTCCAAAGGATATTAGTTGACAAGTGGTAACCTGAGGACTATCTTGGTCTTAGAGTTGTATCGACAATTGTATTGATTGAATCACAGAAGAGAAAACCCACACACTTATCCATTCATGACAAGATCAGTGGTTGTCGTATTCCACTTGTTTATGTAATGATGTTGTTGCAGGCATTTTCTCTGGTGTACTCTACCCATGATGAAGAACTGGTGTTGGGCACATTTTACATGGTAGAAGAGGAAGAATTGCCAGTTATTAGGTCAGTCGAGCACCATGCAAAGGCACTGCATTAGAGAAGTACTAATGAGTCATCTTGGAATCATTTCAAAATTTGGCTACTGAAGAAGAGCAGTAATGCTCTGGCCATAGATCCATCTGGGATGATTGCCTCAAATAAATGACTAGTGGATGCTTTTAATGCACAGGAATACAGCAAATCCAACATTGTTTCCTAGCAAACTATGCCAAATTGTGCAGTGAAACCAAATCCTAAGAGTAACATTATCTGGGGTGCAGGCCCTGTGGTAAACATTATAAAACTAAAAGGTTCTTCACTTTGTAATGCTTAATTTGTTCGAGGTGCACTGATGTCCTGGACCTGTGCATGTGGGGTGTCTGATGGAGTTGTTGTAGCAACTCCAAGTGATGCTCCAGATCATATTGGGCACTGTTATGTTTTATTCTCTTTCGCACGCCTATCGGCACGTTACTTCATTTCTCTGACTCTTATCTCGCTTCGCCTCGGTGGCATTCGCTGAAACTCGTAGAACGTTCTACAAGTTTCCATGAACGCTGACGCGTTCCTTTCTTATCTCGGACCTGCCCTAAACGACCTTAGGTCTATATAAACCCCACGTATTCGTCCATGTATTCCCTAAGCTAGTTCTCCTCGAGTGTACTCCTAGTTCCTCGAATATACCTGCTAGCCTCATCCCTTGCT
>JBBPMC010000342.1:0-25451 GCA_038090115.1 Strobilomyces echinocephalus | reverse complement strand
TGACACTTCTGGCTTGGACTGGACATTCTGGCAGTCATCACAGCTGTCTACCTGCCAGCCTGACTGTCTATAACGAGATCGTCCCCCCTCATGTTCCTGCCCCCATCAAAACGTCTGAGATGAATGAAACGGTCTCATCGCTGCGTTCATCATTCCCCGACCTCTCCCTTGTTGTTGGACTGTACCAACGCCTCTATGGCCCACGGTTGTCGCTCGTCGGCGGTCACCTGAGCCTCCCTGGAATACTCTTCAAGCTCGGCGGTCTTTCCCTTGCCCCAGAACCCGATCCTGGATCCGCTATGCATGTATATTGTACGACGGCACCCCTACTTGGGAATGTCGAGCTCAAAACGATCGCGGACCTCTCGGGGACGACGGGTCTGTGTCTGGTCCATCCGTGGATCAGTCCACTCATCGATCAGGACTTTTCGCACGGCGAGGCGCTGTTCGATCTGCCGACGCGGGCGCTTCGGTTGCTCGTCCGACTTCGGCAGCCGTTCGGTGGGCTGTTGCTCGCCCTGACTGGGCGCGAACAATACAGACGGGTCGCGACGGACAGTTTGATCATGGTTCAGGTTCGGGAGGAGGCGCCGTTGAGCGAGTTGTTGGACGCGGTGTGTACGGTCAACGTGCAGTAGAGATTGATTCTTGGACTAACTTGGCGTACTCGGACGTCTGAATCCTCGTCGTGTTCATGCCAACTGGATTCGCACAAAGACAACTTCGACGGCGTATTTGTGTTCCCACGCTCCCAGTAGCCTGTCGCCGGTGGACGTCGACAGCGACCAGACGCAGGCGGTCCCGTCATTCGATCCCGTCGTGACCGCGTGACCCTCATCACGTCCCGTGAGACGTCCACCGCCACCACCCGATCACGGTGTCCTCGTATTTCCACTCTGTCACGGGTTTCCGCGTTCCACACCCGTGGTCCCGCTTACTATCCATCTCCCATTCCGTGACGCCGCAATGGAGCGGACACCTCTCCCTGCGTCCATCGGTGCACCGATGAACCTTCCCACCTGAGTCCCTGCTCACGACGTGCTCCCCATCAGCGAGGAATGCAGCGCACCATCCGTTGTCTGGACAACGGGTGTCCACTGGTTCTTTCCTTCGGTAAACAGCGTGGTTTTGCCTGCTCGACTCTTTGGTGCTTGTAGCGATCGTTGTCGATTTGTTGCGGTGACTAGTCCTTGAGGAAGGGCTGTCCGCCGTTGGCGTCGGCCCTTGCATTCCCGTTAGCGTCGTCAATTCGTTTGTCTCGTCCGATCTTCACCGTTCTCTAGCAACTGACATGTTTCTGGGGACATGTTTTAGATAAGGTATCAGTGCACGTGTCTTATCGATTTATACATCGTAGGACCGCCTCGAGGCTCGGCGCTTTTGCTTCCCAATATACCCTCGAACGGTTGTGATGGCTCATTGATACGGTTGAAGCTGGTATCAATCGCAGACTTCGACGATCGTGGGTCGTCGACACCCATCTACCAAAGTCGATTATACACTCGCCGGCTTTGATGGACAACGACTGAACACGCTCTGTTCCTGTCCACTGGCACGACGCTCGAACCGCGCCGCGTCATCAGAAGTTTGGTATTCATTCATTCATTGTTCCTGACTTGCGGCACAGCGGCGACGCATCGAGACACGACTCAAGCAAGCGTCTACGCCAGATCGTGACTCCATCTCGCTGATCACGCTCGTATCCATCATATCCAACACCCCTTCTGGCCAACTCAGCCGCCTACAAGGGCTCACGAGACCCGATCAACTCTTGTCGTCGCGTGGGTTGGATCGAGCACGCACGACACGACCGGGGGGGCGCATGCCTGATTTTCTGCCTGCCATGCCGGAGTGTATCAGGTCGAGGATGGACGCGTGCGCAAAGACGACGTCTTCAGTGCTGGAGGGATGTACTCGCGTGATGGTTGAGTCGAGGCCTGCGGTGATAACAAGGTCGATACCTCCTCGGCGAGGTTACGAATGACCAGACTTGACGACGAGTCTTCTACGTGGGGTGGCAACAGAAGATAGCCCATCGGTGACCTTCTGTTTGGTATAAAGACTGCTTCTGCATAACAAATTCTCACCATCCGAACCCCTGATCCTCGTCTTTAAAAAGTCGCATCGGTTGTGCCAGTAAGCTGTCCGTGAGCATGGCCTGTTGAGTAGTAACGACATGTTCACGATTCGTCGATATACCTTGACAGTGCCTTGCTGTTCCACCTCTTCTACAGCCATCTGCACTTTTGGTCAGTCCGTTGCATGAACGCAAGTTCTACTGTACACTGTACACACTTCAAAAAAATTACATGATTCATTGTTCGTCGCGTCAGCAGTCACTCGCGCTCACCAAGCCCGCGGGATGCATCGTTTTCAGCTCCCGCAGAACGACAAGCACACAAGTACATCACGGCCTCCAAACGCAGGGCAGACATAAATCGGTCATGGACGCGCTCGGGTCAAGGCACGCTCGCTGCGATCAATTGCTCCAGCTTCTCCGCATCCATCCCCGGAATCCTCGGAACGATCCTGCACTCGAACGGAAGTGGATGTCTGTGTGTGTGTGCGCGAGAGACACAGAGAGAGGAATCAGCGCCCAGAACGTGCCTCCGGAAATCCGTGGAACCACTCACACCACGTTCCCGCCCGCAAACTTCGGTTCAACGGGGACCTCGACGCCGCGCTCGTCCAACGGCCGCGCGATCTTGAACGCCGCCAACACCTTGACCATGACCGTCCACGTGGACACGTCCGCAAAGTGTTTCCCGGCGCACATGCGTCGACCGTATCCGAACACGATATTGTCGATGTCGTCAGGCTTGAGAGAACCGTCGTCGAGGAGGAAGCGCTCGGGCGAAAAGGTGAACGGATCGGGAAACTTGGACTCGTCGTGCGCAATCGCCCTGTGAATCAAAGATATGCGTCTTTCGTCTTTCGTCGCGAGGAGGCGGAGGACACGAACCACTGGTTGGGTATGAGGACTGCCCCTATCGGGAGCGTCAATTCGGCGACGGGACGATGGTTGTGTGGTCCTTACCCTTTGGAATGTGAAATCCTTCGTATACGTCGTCTTCCACGATGGTGTGAGGCGCTGCTACGGGACTCGCGAAGATCAAACTAGAGCGGATGGCCAAGAAGCGAGGTGACTCACACAGGGGGACGATAGGGTTCCATCTGTGCATTTCTCGGATCACGGCGTCTAGGTAGGGTAACGAAGGTCGGTCTTCGATTCCTGGCAGTCTGTCCTTTCCGACCACAGCGTCGATTTGTGCTTGAATTTTGGCTTGCACGTCTTGATACGCCACCATCATGAGAAAGAATGTCATCAGAACTGCGGTAGACTGTCCTGGATTGAGTATGATCGACATGAACACGCGTGTTCACTTACCGTCTCTGATCCTCCTGAACAAGGCCCACACGTCAGCGCAAGTTTCCATGAGGCATCTGATTCGTACCTAAAAAAGCTGTCCCGGCTGCATGTTTGAGGCCGTCCATCCACGCTTGTTCAGGCATGGTTCCCTCCTCTTCAAGCTCTCGCAGTCCATCGTGTACCATCGACGGTGCGATGCTGTTGCTCGTCTAGTACATGTTCAACGTACGATCTGGGCCAAGAACGAAAACGATGTTTACCACTTCCTGAAGTGCATGCTCGAACGGTCGCTCGAGATAAATTTTCGAGCACTCGCTTGCAATGGCCATTTTCTTCTTGAACGACATGCCAGGCAACCACGATGGGAGGTAGAGGACTTGGAACATATTCATCTCGTGATCGAGGGCGAAATAACGATGGCAAGCACTCACGCCATGGAAAGGCGCCAATAATGAACGCGATATCAGGACGCAGCATGGGCACAACAATATGCAATACGTTATTAAAGATGTCAACAAGTTCGTCTTGACGAGATACGACGTCATAGTCGTACGTGCACTTCAGGATGATTGCCGCAGTATATCTGGGCGGGGGTTGAGTGGAGTCCGACTATTTGGTGATAGAATCTATCACTACATTCGTTTGTATACTCACTCGAGCACATGATTCTCAAACTGTTCGGGGGAATCAAGCAGTCGGCAAAGGAACTCACATGCCTTGCGATGTATAGACGGCTGAAATCTATGCAGAGCCTCCGGTCGAAAGGTCTGATGAAAAAAGCGCCTGTGGAGTCGCCATCTGTCTCCATATCGCATGGAACCGGTGTTGAAACTCAGGCCACACCTAGTTAAGATGAGATCGACAATCAGGATGACAAAAGATGAGACCTAACAGTTCGTTCGTGATGATGAATGGTCGGTCTGAGCATATCTTGGACCGATTCTCGAGGAGATCCCTTGCGGTCTTTTCTGAATTGAGGATGATGATGTCCTTTCCGAAAAGTCGACTATAAACAATGTCCCCTGGAAGGTCGCCAGTTTGGCACAAGAAGAAGAACTGAACCAAGTGGTGACCTACCGTGTGTCTTTGCCCATTCTGTGTATGTCATCCACGGAGTACTCGCATTTACCCCGATGACGTTGCCAACCCATGGGATCCCCCATGGTCCAGGAGGTAACGGGCGAGAACTTTTGCGCCCAAGAGCTCGCCGCCCAAGATATAGAGCTACGACGCTGCCAAGCACCAATGCGCCAGTAGTAGCCCAGTCGGACATGTCGTATGGGGTGATAGTCGAGCTGCAGGTCTGGAATTTACTCACTACAGCGGCGTTTAATATTCCATGGAAACTCCGCCGCCAGACTGGCTACGAAGATTCGGAAGCTCGGAATAAGGACCCTATCTCCAGCGATGGCAAGCTGACCGGATTGGGACTTACAGTCCGTCCCCAGATGAATGCCCTTGTCATCGATATGAAACCTGATATCGAACATCGCCGAGGTGGACTAGAAAGTCTCCTAGAGGAAATCTGGCAAGGCGTTGTTTGGTCACCTCGCACGTTGGCGAAAGAGCCATCGCCTTGCGCCAGGGGTGAACTACACAACGAGACTTGGATGGTGCACCTATCATAGTCCCTTTCGGCAGTGCGCTGTTCTTGGGAACACCAACCCGTAAAACTTCGCTCGCGTCCGCCACTCTGACTTGAGACATGATGATTAAGCACTTGCCAGTGCCAGCTGGCAGCTGCACGAGGCATAGTTGAGGGCCTGGGCGATTTGTGGAGGCCCACGACCACCGGAAAGGTTTCGTCGAACGGCGGCAGGTGGCATACAAGTTAAACGCCCGCCAGACCACCCGTCACAAATAGTTTGGTTTCAAGTTGCGTTGTGATTGGGGGCTTCCTGCCAGGGCCCCGAAGGGGTCCTGGTTCTGGGCTAGTGTGCGAGAGGCTCCGGGACTGTCAGTCCTGTTTGCGGGTCCATCTGGCACCCCTCTCCGAGGGTCTGGGTCGGGTTTCGAGCTGGCAAAAGCTCTTGTCAGGGGCTCTGCTACCCGGCCGCCGCCAAATTTCCTGGGTGTTTAGGGGGACTTCCATACTGCAGTACGTCTGGATCGGGCACATGATGTCGCGGAAGCTGCCAACAGCGACGGCACGACGACCTGCCGTAGGTATGGTCGCTGTTTGGGTGAAAATGAGGGGACCGCACGGACCACTCCCGTGACACGCGCCCGTCGGAGCAATGGTCACGTGTGGATCCTATCATGGCTGGTCACGAGTCTAGGACGTCTGCTCCAGAACGATCCTACATCCATGGGCGATTCAACGAGGCATCGGAGGAGGACTGCGACAGAGCAGATTCGTTCTGTGCGCGAAATGCGGCCGAACGCGCCAGACTGCTGCCTTCCAGCGATGTCGAGAGGATCACCGCCGAGGGCACTAACGCGTCACCGATCCGTCCTTTTCGCAGCGACAGACCTTCAGAGGCCAACCAGGCCAAGGTTCACAAAGGGACGGGCCTCGTCACCAAAGTCGAGATGACTGAGGAGTATAAAGACTGCTGTTTGATCAGCAATCTGCCCTTCGTCGGCGGTCTCTACTATCGCGCCTTTCCGTGGCGTGAGTGCTTTCCATTTACCGCTTCGTTCCTCGATCACGGGACGCATGTTTTCCAAGTATTCTACCTCCGCGTGGTTGCCTGCATGTCGTTCAAAAAGCAAATGACCATTGCAGGCGAGTATTCGAAAATCTATCTCGATCGGCCGTTCGAATATGCACTCCAGAAAGCGGTAAGCGTCGTTTTCATTCGTACCCGGATCGTGTGTTGAATACACGTACTTGCTAGACGAGCAACAACATCGCGTCGTCGATGGTACACGATGGACTACGAGAGATAAAAGGGGATCAAGCCTGAGCAATCGTGGATGGATAGCCTCAAAGAGGCAACCGGGACAGCTTTTCTTGGTACGAGCCAGATGCCGTATGGTCGTCCTGACGTGTGACGTGCATGTCATTCAGCCAGATCAGAGACCGTACGTGAACGAGCGTGTTCATGCCTAGCACTAACCTCTGGATCGAGAATAGTCCAACACAGTCCTGATGACGTTCTTCCTCTTGATGGCCGCCTATCAAGACGTGCAGGCCAAAATTCAAGCGCAAATCGACGCAGCAGTTGGAAGGGACAGACTGCCAACAATCGAAGACCGACCTTCGTTGCCCTACCTAGATGCGGTGATCCGAGAGATGCACAGATGGAACCCCTGGCGCCCTTGTGTAAGTCGCTCCATATCGTGGTCATTCCTCCTAGTTTGATCTGTCCGGGTCCCGTAGCAGTGCCTCACGCCGCCGTGGAAGACGATGTATATGAAGGCTTTTTCATCACAAAAGGTAGGTACTACGCGATCATCATTGTGCTACCGAAATTGACGACCATGGTATTGCCTGGCATGGTAGGTGCAGTCCTGATATCAAACCAATGGTTCGTGTCCTCTGTCTCCTCGCGACGAAAGACGTGGACCCTCGTTTCGCAGGGCGATAGCACACGACGAGTCCAAGTTTCCCGATCCGTTTACCTTTTCGCCCGAGCGCTTCCTCCTCGACGACGGTTCTCTCAAGCCCGACGACGTTGACAACATCGCGTTCGGATACGGTCGACGGATGTGTGTCGGGAGACACTTTGCGAACGTATCCCCGTGGACCGTCATGGTCAAGGTGCTGGCAGCGTTCAAGATCGTGCGACCGTTGGACGAGCGCGGCGTCGAGGTCCCCATTCTTTCGCGCGCGCGCACAGACATCCGCTACCGTTCGAGTGCAGGATCGTTCCGAGGATGCCGGGGATGGACGCGGAGAAACTGGAGCAGTTGATGGCTGCTAGTGGACCTTGACCCGGACGCGCTTTCCGTTCACGATGTATTTGGTCTGGTCTTCTCAGGTTGAAGCGAATGTGCGACTGGACGGGTGGGGCGGGGGTGAGCCTCGCGAGCCTTCCGTGGCGAGGAGAGAGATTGTCATCCGGCATAGACTAGTGAATGCTTGCGTCGTGTCTCGCTGCGCTGTCGCTGCACTACAGAGAATGATCAAGTAACGACTACCAAGCTTCTGACAATGCGGCGTGGTTCGAGCGTCGTGGATAAGAATAGAAGTCGTTCGGCCGTTGTCCACCAAAGCCAGCGAGCGTATATCCGACTTTGCTGGACGGGTATCGGCTGCCAGCTGCCTCCACCACGACCTTGGGCGTCAACGATCCGCTTCACCGTGCCAATGAGCCATCACAGCCATGGGTCGAGGGTATAAGTATTTGGGAAGCAAAGCGCCGAGACACGTGCACGACGGGTGCCTTAAAGGCGTGCGTGGGACGGAACCCCACGCGTTCGGCGTTTGTGATCGTCTGATACCTTCGTCCAAAACATGTTCTCCAAAGCACGTCTGTGGTCATGGAACGGTGAGCACCAGATGGGACAATGGAATTGATGACGCTGACGACAACGCAAGAGTCGACGGCGATCGCAACAAGCACCAACTTGAAAGAGCCGAGCGGACAAAGTACTTCCAACGCTGCCATTTACCGAAGCAAAGAACCAGTCGACATCCGTTGTTCAGATGACCTATGGTGTTCCTCGGGGAGCACGTCGTAACCGGGGACGACGGCGGGAACATTCGGCGGTGGTGGGTTAACGATGGCAGCGAGGTGGGTGCGCCGATTGACGTGGGGAACACTGCTGTCCGCTCCATCGCGGTGTCACCAGACGCCAGATGGATAGTATGCGGGGCGGGGAATGCGGTGCAGCTGTGGAACGCGGAATCCCGTGACAAAGTGAGAGAGATCCGAGAACATCGCGATTGGGTGCAGGCAGTGGACGTCTCGCCGGACGGGACGAGGATCGCGAGCGGATCGGACGACAAGACCGCCTGCGTCTGGTCGCTGTCGACCGGCGAACGACTCCTCGGACCGTGGGAACACGACCACTTTGTCGTCGCTGTCAAGTTTTCGCCGGACGGTCGTCTCGTCGCCACCGCCACCTGGAACCGCGCATCTGTTCGGGTCTACAACGAAAACGGCTGTTGCCTCCTCGACGTCGCAATCCAGGTCGGCTCATCTCTGAACAATTCTCTCGCCTGGTCGCCCGACGGAACCCGACTCTTCGTCTTGTCTCACTACGGCAACATCCACAATCTCATTGCTACTACCGGGAAGACCCTCGTGAAATGGTCCATTCACAACACCAAGGATGCTTGCGGCATCGCTGTTGCGACCAACGGCACGTTCGTCGCTGCGTCTGCTGGTCGGTCGGTCTCGTTATGGGACACTACGACACAACAGCAAATCGGATCTGTCGTCCAGTTCGACCATTCGGTCTGCTTTCTGGCTATGTCGGACGACTGTAACCTAGCGACCCACGGGTACACGCCTGTGGTTTCCGTGCGCAACGTAAGGGATATGCTTCCCCCTCCCTATGTGAGTAAACTTCGGTTTGTCCGGTGATCTCTGACTCGACGGTTAACTTCTCTTAGATGCGGGACGAAGGTACGCTCTCGTTCGTACACTGAACGCATTCATGTACACGCCTTCCAACAGCTATCAAACGACTCCGCGAACTCGCCGACGAAATGAGGCTGCTACGTACGCTCCTTCCGCGGCCGCGCGCGCTCCACTGTTGACCGTGTCCATCGGATAGGTGACGAGAACGTGCAGCTTAATGAAACGATTGGGAAGCTCCGCTGCGACCTCGCCAAGTCTCGACGCACGGTCGACGAACAAAGCGAGTCACTTCGGTCATGGCAAACGAATGCTAGTACGTCCGTTGCTGCAGTAGCTGACGATCCGCCGATGACCGTTCCGTTAGACGGCGAAATCGCGCAACTGAAACGAGCCAACCAGGAACATCAATGCGTCATCCACGTACACGAGCAAAAGTATCGACTTGAAGCCCTGTACGCTCAAGGCCGACTGGTCGACGCTGCGAACAAGCTTCTCGAGATAGAACGCAGTGTAGGCGAGAACATAAAGGGCAATGGATTCCTCTTCGATTGGTTCACCGGTGAGTCTCGCTGTGCGGTGTGAATGAATAAGAAGCTGATGCCGTCGTCAGAATCTATCCACAGGTGCAGCAAGGCTCTGGAGACAATGGGCGATGACGCATCAAACGCTGGAAGACGCGAGGAGACAGTGACAGCTTACGCAGCTGTGCTGTCACTTGGGTCTTTGAATTCACCTACTCTACTTGCAAAATGGGCGAGTGCCGCTCTGGCCAATTGTTCAGCGCGTGAAGCGCTGCAAGCTAGTGTCGAGGTATACTTGTCGCGACAGATTAGACATGGATATTGACCGTCAGTTTAGTTCAAGGTGTCAAGATTTGCCGTTTACCGTGCCGTTTGCGACTTTCTCGAAGAGGCTGGCCGGATCTCGGAGGCGGCGGAGATTTTCCGCCAGATGCTGAATGATCTACGACATGCGGATTGCAACGACGAGCGAACGCGGTGGGAGTGTGGTACGTGGCTTCTGCAGTGGCATCACAAGTAAACCGACTTATCTCTTTTGCTCAAATTTTCAAGCACGCTGCGTCGAAAAACTGGTGAACCTGGCAGATGCCGCAAGCCATGGCAAGAAGCACGAAGAGGCGATACGATATTATTCGGATGCAATATCATTTGGCCCGACAAACCTCCACGTCCTTCTTAAGCGCAGCAATGAGGTTCGGGTCACGTTGCCTGCCATGTGAAACATACATTCCTGATTCATGGTATTAGCTCATTGCGCTCGACCCATCATCGTACAAAGGACACGAAGAAAAGCACATGGCGTTGCATGGAATGGGCCGCTACAATGAGGCGTTCGAAGCATTTCAGGCGATGCTGTCGATATTCGAGCGATCCCGCGACCCAAAAACACGTGGTAAGTTATTCTCTCTCTTGATATTCAATCTTCTGGAAGTGATGCAAATAGAACTTCGCCACCACTACGTCGATGCCACTTCTGCAATTCGAAACGAGGTTGGGGAAACCATCCGTCACTTGCCAATAGTGCTCATCGACACCGACACCGGTCGTCTGTACGACAAGACGCAGCAGGCAGCTGCTTTTGAGGAGCTGCCCATCTATGACGAGCTCCGTTCGTCAATGACGACGACTCTCGACCATCGTCGTATTCGGAAAGAGGTGACAGATTTCTGTCGCTACGTAATGTTCTCGCACAAGTGGCAACCCGGTGAACCCACATTCCAGAAAATCACAGACGACTCGGTGTACAGTCTACCCTCATCTCCGACCTTCAATAAACTACGGAATTTCTGCAAGCTCGTCATCGCCCTTCAGTACAAGTGGGCCTGGAGCGACACGTGCTGTGTCAACCAGCTCGACAAAGGGGTCCAGCAGGAGTCAATCGTAGCCATGTTCCGGTGGTATCGACGATCGTCTCTTACAGTCGTCCACCTCCTCGGGGTCTTGTCGGAGTCGCAGGAGGCCGACCGTCTCTGGAAGAGCATCTGGAATACTCGAGGATGGACATACCAGGAATATGTCGCCTCGGAGGTTGTCCAATTTTATACCGAGGATTGGAAGCCATACCTCGATCTTCAAATGTTCAATCACAAGGAGTCACCAGCTGTGCTTTCGGAGATGGAACGGGCGACATACGTCGCTACACAGCAACTGATCATCCTCCAGCCAGGCCTAGACAGAGCTCGGGAGAAGCTATATCTGGCGTCCGGACGACAAACGACGCGCGAAGAGGATATGGCTTATTCACTTTTCGGAATCTTTGGTGTTGCGCTCCCGGTCGTGTATGGTGAAGGAAACCTGGCAATTGGTCGGCTATTGGAGCATATCCTGACCCGATCAGCCGATGTGACCCTTCTGGCTTGGACTGGTCACTCAGGCAATCACCACAGCTATCTACCTGCCAGCCTGACTGTCTATAACGAGATCGTGCCCCCTCATGTTCCTTCCCCCATCAAAACATCTGAGATGAATGAGACGGTCTCATCGCTGCGTTTATCCTTTCCCGACCTCTCCCTTGTTGTCGAACTATACCAACGCCTCTATGGCCCACGGTCGTCGCTCGTCGGCGGTCACCTGAGCCTCCCTGGAATACTCTTCAAGCTCGGAGGTCTGTCCCTTACCTCAGAATCCGGTCCTGGATCCCCCATGCACGTATATCGTACGACGATGCCCCTACTTGGGGATGTCGAGATTAAAACGAGCGCCGACCTCTCGAGGATGAGTGGTCTGCGTCTGATCCATCCCTGGATCAGTCCCCTTATCGACCGGGACTTTTCGCACGGCGAGTCGCTGTTCGATCTGCAGACGCGGGCACTTCGGTTGCTCGTCCGACTTCGGCAGCCGTTTGGTGGGCTGTTGCTCGCCCTGTCTGCGCGCGAACAATATAGGCGGGTCGCGACGGACAGTTTGATCATGGTTCGGGTTCGGGAGGAGGCGCCATTGAACGAGTTGTTGGACGCGGTGTGTACGGTTAACGTACAGTAGAGGTAGAGAACCTGTCCTACGATGCGTACTCTCGGACGTCCTCACCCTATTCATGAAAAGGCCTGACTTTGTCGTTCGAAAAAGGGTATTTACGCTATGGACTCGCGCGATTACCGGTTGTCCTCTTAGTTTCTAGACGGTTATTTCCAACGATGTTGGATTGTGTATCATATAGCAGTCTAAAGAACGGATAGGGCAGGCGCGACTATCGAAGGCGATCGCCCTTCTCCGATTATCAGGACGATCTCCCCGGTGTGGTTCCTGATCAGTTCCGTGCTTAATGCACACTGTCGCAAAGGAAGCTGCAAATGGATTTTTTTTCACTCGTCCTGGTCGCATCGATGAAAACCTTGGAGTGGACCAGGCGAAGATGGTGGGCGATAATAACCGAACGTGCTCGATCGTTTTATTCACCAAGACCGGTGAGCGTATATATCCGACTTCGCTGAATGGATGGTTATCCGCTGCCAGCTGCCTCCACCACGATCTTCGGTGTCGACGGTGGATCATCAACTTCAGCGCATCAATGAGCTATCATAGCCATGGGTCGAGGCCCGGGGGACGCAAAAGCGCCGAGACACGAGGCGGACACGTGCACGACGGGCAACGTAATGGCGTGTGCGGGACGGAACCCCACGCGTTCATCGTCTGTGATCGTCTGGTACCTTACATCCACAGCATGTTTTCCAAAGCACGTCTGTGGCCGAGGAACGGTGAGCATCGAATGGGACAATCGAATTGACGGGCGCTGACGAGAACGAAAGAGTCGGCTCGGACGGAGGACAAACCTCAAGCTTCCTCGACAACCTGCGATCGCGGGTCGACCGCGATCGCGACAAGTACCCAAGAGTCGAGCGGACAAGGTCCCTCCCATGCTACTTACCGAAGGAAAGAACGAGTCGATATCAGTTGTCCAGACGTCGTATGGTGCGTCGCGTTCCTCGGTGATGGAGACCACGTCGTAAGCGGGGATCGTGGTGGTAAGATTCGGTGATGGCGGGTAGATGATGGCAGCGAGGTGGGTGCGCCGATGGACGCGGGGAGTTTCGTCGACTCCATCGCGGTGTCGCGAGACGGCAGATGGATAGCATGCGGGACACGCAGAATGGTGCAGCTGTGGAATGTGGAAACCCGCGACATAGTGAGAGAGACCGGAGGACACTACGATTCGGTGCGAGCAGTAGACGTTTCGCCGGACGTGACGAGGATCGCGACGGGATCGAATGACGGGACTGCCTGCGTCTGGTCGCTGTTGACCGGGGACAGGCTACTGGGACCCTGGAAACACAAATACGCCGTCGTCGCTACCAAGTTTTCGCCAGACAGTAGGCTCGTCGCCACCGCCACGTGGGAAGGCGACTCTGTTCGGGTCTACGACGAAAACGGCGGTTGCCTCTTCGACGTCGCAATCCAGGTCGGCTCAGCTATAAACAACTCCCTCGCCTGGTCGTCCAACGGAAACCAACTCTTCGCCTTGTCTCGCTATGGCGATATACACACTCTCGCTGCCACTACTGGGAAGACCCTCATGAAATGGACCATTCACAGCACGGAGGGTGTTAGGTGCATTGCTGTCGCAAGCAACGGCATGTTTATCGCTACGTCTGCTGCTGCGTCAGTCTCGTTATGGGACACTACAACGCAACAGCAAATCGGATCCGTCGTCCAGCTCAACCATTCGGCCACCTCTCTGGTTATATCGGACCACAACGACCTTGCGACCCTCGGATATACCTCGGTGGTTTCGATACACAACATGTGCGATATACTTCCCCCGTCCTACGTGAGTAAACTTCGGCTCATCTGGTAGTTCCAACTCGATGTTAAACTGCTTTCTCTTAGACGCGGGACACAGGTACGTCGACATCGCTTTCGGAAATCAAACGTATCAGTGTCTACCAGACGATAACAGTACAGTACAGGCCCTCGAAACATTCTTGAACAACTCCGCCACGAACTCGCCGACGCTCGACAGACAGCTGAGGAGCAAGCCATGTTCCTACGTGCGCTCCTTCCGCACCTGCGCACGCTCCGTTGTTGACCATGTCCGATAGGTGACGAAAACGCGGTGCTTAAAGAAACAATTGAGAAGCTTCGCCGCGACCGCGCCCAATTTCGACGCGCAGTCGACGAACAAAAGGCACAATGCGAGTCTCTGCGATCACGGCAAGTGAAAGCCGGTATGTTCATTGCCGCGGTTGCTCGGACTCCATGGATGACCGTGTCTGTCAGACAGCGAAATCGCGCAGCTTAAACAAGCCAACGAGAAACTTGACCGCAGCCTCGCCACGTCTCGACGTGCAGTCGGAGAGCAGAAGGAACAAACTGAGTCATTGAAAATGAAAGCCAGTACGTTCATGGGCGCAGTCGCTTACGCTCGGTGAATGAACCCTTCTTCGATAGATGATGAAATCACGCGGCTTCAACAAGCCAATGAAGAGCTTCGTCATGACCTCGCAAAGTCCCAACGTGCAGTCGAAGAGCAGCAGGAACAGAACAAATCATGGCAGATGAGAGCGAGTACGCTCATCGCGCGCGCAATAGCTGACGCTCAGTTGATGACCATGTCCGTTAGGTGACGAAAATGCTGAGCTCAGGCAAGCCAACCGAGAACTTCAACATGTGATCCGGGTGCACGAACAGAAGCATCGGATTGAAGCCCTGTACTCTCAAGGGCGAACGGTGGATGCTGCGAAGAAGCTCCTGAAGATAGCAAGTGGCGCGGACGAACACACTGAGAGCAATAAATTCCTCTCTGATTGGCTCATCGGTAAGTCTTGCCGTGTGATTCGGACAGGGATCTCATGCTCTCCCTCAGATTATATGACAACTTGTAGCGAGACTCTCGAAAATACCGGCGATGATGCGTCGGACGCCGGCAAACATGAGGAGGCAGCTACAGCGTACGCGGCTGTGCTGTCACTCGGATCTTCGAATCCATCTGCTGTCCTTGTAAAATGGGCGAGTGCTGCTCTGACCAACTGTTCGGCGCATGAAGCGCTGCAAACCAGTGTCGAGGTATACTTGTCGACTGATTATATGAACACGAATGTTGACCATTGTTTCAGTTCAAGGCGTCAAGATTCATCGTTTACCGTGCTGTTTGCAACGTTCTCGAAGAGGTCGGTCGGATCTCGGAAGCGATGGAGATTTTTTACCAAATGCCGGATGACCCACGAGACAGCGATGATGCTGACGAGCGAACACGGTGGCAGCGTGGTACGTGGCTTCAGTGGCAGTCACGCAAGTCAACCGACTTATTTCTTTTGCTCAGGCTTTCAAGCACGCTGCGTCGAGAAACTGGTGAATCTCGCAGACACTGCAAGAGACGGCAAGAAGCACGAAGAAGCGGTACGATGTTATTCGGATGCGATATTACTTGGCCCGACAAACCTCAACGAAGTCCTTCTTAAGCGCAGCAATGAGGTTCGGGTCACATTGTCCGTCACGTCAAAATATATTACTGATTCGTGGGATATCAGCTCATTGCACTCGACCCATCATCGTGCAAGGGGTACGAAGAAAAGCATGCAGCGTTGCATGGCATGGGCCGCTACAATGAGGCGTTCGAGGCATTCCAGGCGATGCTCTCGATATTCGAGCGATCCTGCGACCCAGAAATACGTGGTAGGTTATTCTCTCTCTTGACATTCGGTTTTCCTAAAATGATGCAAATAGAACTTCGTCATCGGTTCGTTGATCCGACTTCTGCGATTCGAAAGGAGATTTGGGAGGCCATCCGCCTCTTGCCGGCAGTGCTCATCGACACCAACACTGGGCGTCTATACGACAAGAAGCGGCAGGCAGCTGCTTTTGAGGAGCTGCCCGTCTACAACGAGCTCCGTTCGTTAATGACGACAACCCTCGACTATTCGCGCATACGGAAGGAGGTGACGAAGTTCTATCGCTACGTCATGTTTTCGCACAAGTGGCAACCAAATGAGCCCACATTCCAGCAAATTGAAAATGACTCAGTCTATCGGCTACCGCCGTCTCCGACCTTTAACAAACTGCGCAATTTCTGCAAGCTAGTTGTTGCCCTTCAGTACAAGTGGGCCTGGAGCGACACG
The DNA here is from genome assembly GCA_038090115.1 of Strobilomyces echinocephalus. NCBI lineage: Eukaryota > Fungi > Basidiomycota > Agaricomycetes > Boletales > Boletaceae > Strobilomyces > Strobilomyces echinocephalus. The sequence goes on along the minus strand of JBBPMC010000342.1, from coordinate 9,535 downwards.
TGTTGTGTCAATCAGGTCGACAAGAGAGCCCAGGAGGAATCAATCATTGCAATGTTCCGGTGGTATCGGTGTTCGTCTCTCACCGTCGTCCATCTCCTCGGTGTCTTGTCAGAGTCGGAGGAGGATGACCGTCTCCGGAAGAGTATCTGGAACACTCGAGGATGGACATATCAGGAATATGTCGCTTCCAAGGTTGTCCAATTCTACACCGAAGACTGGAAGCCATACCTCGGGCTTGAAATCTTCAACCACAAGGAGTCGCCTGCTGTCCTGTCAGAAATGGAGCGCGCGACGAACGTTACCACACAGCAGTTGATGATCCTCCAGCCGGGCTTAGACAGAGCTCGGGAGAAGCTATACCTGGCATCTGGACGACAGACAGAGCGCGAGGAAGATATGGCATACTCGCTTTTCGGAGTTTTCAACGTTGCACTCCCGGTCATGTACGGTGAAGGAGGCTCGGCCATCAGTCGACTGTTGGAACATATCTTGACCCGATCAGCCGAGGTGACCCTTCTGGCATGGACCGGAACTCCGGGTGGTGACTACAGCTACCTACCTTCCAGCCTGGCGGTTTACAACGAGATCATGCCGCTCCATGTTCCGGCTCCAATGAAGACATCTGAACTGGATCGGATGGTCTCGACACTGCGTTCATCCTTCCACAACCTCTCCCCCGTTATTGAACTGTACCAGTGTCTCTATGACCTCCCACGCTTGTCGCTGGTCGGAGGTCACCTGGGCCTCCCTGGAATAATCTTCACGCTCGGTGGTCTTTTCCCTGCCTCAGAATCGGATCCTGGACCCCACATGCATGTATACCGTGCGACGTCGCCCCTGCTTGGGGATGTCGAGATCAAAACGAGTGCCGACCTCTCAGGGACGAGTGGTTTACGTCTGGTCCATCCCTGGATCAGTCCACTCATCGACCGGGACTTTTCGCGCGGCGAGGCGCTGCTCGATCTGCAGACGCGCGCGCTTCGGCTGCTCGTCCGGCTTCGGCAGCCATTTGGCGGGCTGTTGCTCGCCCTGTCGGCGCGCGAACAATACAGGAGGGTCGCGACGGACAGTTTGATCATGGTTCGGGTTCGGGAGGAGGCGTCGTTGAGCGAGTTGTTGGACGCGGTGTGTACGGTCAACGTACAGTAGAGATCGATTCTTGGACGAACCAGTGACGAACGGACCTGTCGATACGACGCTAACTTAGCGTACTCGGACGTCAGAATCCTCGTCGTGTTCATGCCAACTCGATGTGCTATATCGCTGGCAGAGTATGCTACGGGTTCGCACAATCACTGAAGCTGATCAGGAGCTACATCCGGGAGGCCGTCCGGAAAATGTTGTCACCCTCGATTGTCCCGTCTGTTCTATTCGTTCTTTAGACTTGCATATTACAATTAGCAGCAACTGTCTAGAAACTAAGAGGGTTGACGACCACTAGTACACACAACGTCTGATGATATATCCGATGACCGAAACAGCCATGCAGAGAGTCAGTGATCGTGCGAGTCTGTAGCACGCTCTTTTTCAAGCGACACAGTCAGGTTTTTTCACGGGTATAGCGAGTACACGTCGCAGCATACTATCACATCTACAGGTAAATCAACCTCTATTTTACGTTGACCGTACACACGGCGTCCATCAACTCGCTTAACGGCACCTCCTCCCGAACCCGAACCATGATCAAACTGTCCGTCGCGACCCATCTGTATTGTTCGCGCCCCGACCGAGAGAGCAACAGCCCGCCGAACGGCTGCCGAAGCCGGACGAGCAGCCGAAGCGCGCGGGTGGGCAAATCGAACAGCGCCTCGCCGCGCGAAAAGTCACGGTCGATGAGGGGACCGATCCAAGGATGAATTAGCCATAGATTACTCATCCCCGAGAGATCGCTAGTCGTTTTGATCTCGACGTCCCCGAGCAAGGGCGTCGTCGTATGATACACGCGGACGTTGGATTCCGCATCGGAATTTGCAAGCTCGTCGAGCTGGAAGAGCATTCCAGGAAGGCTCAGGCGGCCGCCGACGAGCGACGAGCGTGAGCCGCAGAGACGCCGGTACAGTTCGACAACGGGGGAGAGGTCTGGGAAAGATGAACGCAGTGATGAGATCTGATTCACCTCGGGCATCTTGATTGGAACTGTGGCATGAGGTCCCGGGGGCATGATCTCGTTGTATGCAGTCAGGCTGGCAGGTAGATAGCTGTGGTGACTACCCGAGTGTCCAGTCCACGCCAGAAGGGTCGCTTCGGCTGATCGGGTCAAAATAGGCTCCAACAGCCGACCAATTGCCAGGTTTCTTTCACCATACACGACCGGGAGTGCAACACCAAAGATTCCGAGGAGTGAATAAGCCCTATCTTCTTCGCCCGTCTTCTGTCGCCCAGACGCCAGATATAGCTTCTCCCGTACTCTGTCTGGCCCTGGCTGGAAGATGATCTGCTGCTGATTCATCTCAGACGTCTTGATGGGGGCCGGAACATGTGGCGACACGATCTCATTGTAAACGTCCACAGGCAAAAAAACCGTCAAATACACCTGGGTGGGAATGCCAAAGATTCCAGAAAGTGAGTATGCCAAATCTTCTTGGCACGTCATCTGTTGTCTCGACGCCAGATATCGGAGCTTTTCCAGCACCCCTGGCTGGAGGATGCTCAAATGCTGTGTGGCGACATTCGTCCCCCATTCCGAGAGAACAATAGGGAACTCCTTGTGGGGACCACGGAATGACGATGGTTCGCCAGTCGAGCAAGACTGACCCTCCGTGCTCTCTTCTGGTATAATTTCGGTTATATTGGCAGAGGGCTGTTCTTCATGTATGTCCTTGATATCACGTATGGTCTCAATGATGGTGCAGAGTGGCTGTCTAGCGATGAGAAAGTCGGCCCATAAGGGCCTGTGAACGAGCAGCAGGTGTAAGAGATCGGCGAAGATCCACATGGAATCCGTCCACTCAGGGGAATAGGTAACAGAGTAGACTGAACTTGAGTGTTCCTGGAATGGACTTGCCACATCCTGCCCACAGTGACTCGCATCCCAGGTCCTACTGGCGTTGTTATCTAAGCCAGATTTGAAGACCATGGATGGAAGCTTCATACGTCTTTCCCTGAACAGTAGGGAGCGGTCGTCGAGTTGACCATATAATTTGGTGGATGAGCTGGTGTTCAGCCAATTGGCGACCCCACCCGGGCTGACTAACCCGGACATGTGGGCCGGACCACTCAAAGCATATCTCCAGATCTTCGCTGGGGGATAGCAGCTGAGATCGTGCGACCATAGACTGAAAATGGGAAGCAGTGAGGCTCCATCAAGCCGCGTTGTTGCCTGACGCGTAGAAGCCAGTATGAGCTTCCACCTCGTCTCTTCTACACCGTGCTCAGGCTGTGCCATCAAGTCCAGTCCTATTAAGTCAGGGCTCTGGCCTTTGTTGTCAGATAAGACCATCTTCGATGCGGCAAGTTCCTGGTACGTCCAGGCACGAGCTCGCCAGCCGCTGTGCCAAGGTTCAGCTTCTGTATCATATTTCTTCGGCCAGAGGTCTAGGCGTGTCTCTTGTTCATCCACAGTTTCGTTATGGGATATTTTTGACTCTGGATTATTCTCGCTATAGTTCAACACGAAAATTATGGGAGACGTGGTAGTGATCAATCAAACATATATATGGGAGTAATAAACTCATGAACTCACGCGGCCACATTTTGCAAGTATACCACTCCTATACAGTATAAAGTAGATCAGAAAAATAACGTGAAAATCATGACAAGGCTATCACCTTCCTGAGATAGTGGTGACATGTTGCGCGCCAATGCTTCAAGGCAACCTTCCTGTACCATTTTTTCAGGTGTAAGCATCTCCTAGAATTATGTGATCAGTACCTGGCGTCGCACAAAATGGAATGACAGACCCGTTCAAGCAGGGTTGTCCATTGAGTGTCATGGGTAATAGCGATCATAGCAGAAGGGTGCTGGAACAACTCGTCAATTGTCAAAGTACAAGTACTAAACAAACCGGTAAGCAGTGATACCCACCGATCGTAACAGGTATTCATTGATGATGTCGGAAGGGTGAAAGGGCTGCAAATTATTGTCAGACCTCCACTGAAAGAACAATAACAAGGACACACATTTTGTACTTGTGGAATATGTTGTATAGTAATATCGTCCTCTCCATCATCGCCATCATCAAGCACACTGCTATCGTTGTCAAACATTCTCTCCACTGTGTCCGGGTACGAGTCAGCATTCGTAGCTCTGGATGTATTGGCTGCTGGAGCGCTAGACCGGCTGGATGGTGATCCGGCATTGCTCGACCGCCTTACACTGTTGTAGAATGTAACTCGGTGGGGCCGCACAGAGGGCACATCTTCCTTGACTTTGACCCATTTTGTTCCTAAAATGCTGCTCCGCACAGCAATCTTGAACCCTTGTATAAACACAGACTGGTTGGGTATCCCGTTGTAGTAATGTTCAGAGGGGCCAACGCGCCAGTCCAACGATTGGGTAGTCTCCCAGGTATAATTCCTTGAAATGTTGCCTCTACCGACTTGCGCAGCCTTGAATTGCGCATTACAACATCCTGTGCCCGAAGCATGTTGATAGGAAGCTAGAGACCAAGAGCAAGCTTTATGAAATCCGGTGATCAGATAGAGGGAGTCGTGGCTAATGATCCGACCGAGGCGGTCTTCTGCGAATCGACAGCATGTTGAATTGCTTCCTCTAAAAACGGACGTCGATTTCTGAGATGGTAACGCTCAGCGCCTTCAGGGAGGATGAGAAGCGCGCCCTCTCTGGTGGACAGGGTGAATTCGTAATCCAGAGGGCCGGGTTGTGTGGGTCTTTGCAACGATCAATGTCGGTTCGAGTGCACGTAGTTGGCTTGGACCTCGCACCTCGTCGTATCATTGTTAGACGATTGTCTGCCAATCCTAGCCACGGATGAAGTCGAAATGATACGCCCCGCAGACTCGGCTTCTGGGATTACTGTGATGTCTTGATCCGCGAGCAGGACTGGCGTGAAGTTGTCTGGGACACCTCTTTGTTGGTGCAGAGCATGCGTTGGGGGTAGACAGATGTTGAAGAGTACGTCGAAACTACCGTCCTCTGGAACGACGACACCAACGTCCCCGATCTTGAGTCCTTCCCGGCGGTAAACATCCGGAAGGGTCAGGCTGGGCTCTGGGGTCCACAGAGGGTATCCTCGACGTGAGACGAGATGTCTCGCATAAGTATCCTGCGGGGAATCCATGGACAGTGGAGGTTGCTCAGGCTGTAGGGGGTCTAGAGATGTAGTAAGAGAACGTGTTTCCTTAAATCTCTCTCATCATGCTGTATTGACGCTGCTCCATGCTGTATCTGATACCCTGGCGCCAGCACGGCCCATCAATGAATGTTCTATCGTTGACGATGAATTCAGGTTCGACGACAATGAAGCGGTGTCAATCGGCGTCAGCGGAAGAAAGTTACGTGCAAATAAGGCTACATAGGTGCGGTTCGCGTCTCCTTCAAACCGCAATATGGCTGAATTGCAAAACATTTTCAATCAGCTGAGACACATAAATGCGATCCTCCGACGAGTCGTGCCAAACCGACCTGGACTCGCATGTGGACTCTGACGACCGTCTGTGCCGCGGCCCTCGCGTGCGTCGCGATCCTCTGCATCGAACGCTACCTCAACGCCGCAAGACGGGGATTGCTGTTGCCCCCAGGCCCTCCAGGACTGCCGTGGATCGGAAACGTCGTCGGCATCGACGTGGCCGCGCCGTGGCTCACCTACTGTCACTGGGGAAAGACATACGGTCCGTCTTGCTCGCAGCTCGTCGCGTCTTCTCTGCTCACCCTCGACTGCCAGGCGACCTCGTTTACACCAGATTCTTCGGCAAGGACGTGATCATCATCAACTCTGAAAAAGTGGCGAGAGATCTGTTCGAGAACCGGTCTCGAAACTACGCGGGTCGGCCATACCTCCGCATCAACGAGCCGTACGTCCAAACGGACTATTTCTCTATCGGAGCATACTGACCCCCGACCGGGCCAAGATGCGGAGTAGACTTCAATTCGGGTTTTCTGCCATATGGAGAGACGTGGCGGCTTCACAGGCGGTTCTTCCAGCAGACGTTCAAGAGCGACGCCGTGCCGAGATTTCGACCCTTGCATGTCCGCAAGAGTTGCCTACTCGCGCAACAATTGCTGAAGACGCCAGACCAGTTCATTGAGCATGTGTTCGAGTGCGTGTCCAGGTCGTCTGATGTCGCCGTTCGATGGTTGATACTTTCCTTTCAGCTATACGGCCTCCATCATCATGAACTGCGTGTACGACTACGACCCCTCCTCCAGTGAAGACGAGCTCCTCAAGGTCGTCGAAAACGTCATAGGGCTTATCATGTCTATCGTCCGACCCGACGTCGCGTTCATCGTCGACACATTCCCTGTTGGTAAGCGTTATCGCCGTTGCATTTTGCGGACTTAATTAATTTTCCAATCCAGTGCTTTCTCTCCCATCGTGGCTTCCGGGAATGTCGTTTAAGAAAAAGATGGCGGTTGCAAACAAGCTCGTTGGTCAATACGTTGAACGGCCCTTCGAGTACGCTGTACAGAAGATGGTGAGGAACAGCGTAGATCTCGCGCGTCCTCGGCTGAATGAAATGTCTTATGAAGTTGAACGACGGGCCTGCGCCATCAATGGTACACGATTCCATGCGAAAAGCTGGACCAGCGGGTGCAGATGAGGAATGGATGAAGGAGCTTAAAGGCGCAGCTGCCAGCGCATTTCTCGGTGAACCATTTGGGTCTCTTCGGCTTTGCTTCCTCACCCAAATTCCCAGGCGGCGCAGAAACGGTGGGTCATGGCCCGAGTCACCGAGTACATGCCCCATTTACTGTATTGCGAAACAGACGAATTCCGTGATCCTGACGTTCATCCTCACGATGGTCTTGAATCCGGAAGTGCAAGAAAAGGCTCAAGCAGAAATCGATCGCGTACTTGGCGATGAACGGCTGCCAGCGCTTCACGACAGACCTTCTCTGCCCTACGTAGATGCTCTCCTTCGAGAACTAAATCGCTACAGCCCGATTGTTCCTCTGGGTGAGTGACACTCTCATCGCGCTGACTCTCCGCTGACCAGGCCAACTAGCCATTCCACATTTGGTGATGGACGACGACGTCTACTGTGGGTTCCACATCCCCAAAGGCATGTAGCGCTTCAGTCTCGTCGAACTCGCCGATCATGTTTTCGCAGACGCCATCGTGTTCACCAACCTCTGGTCCATGACCCGCGACGAGTCCAAGTTTCCCAATCCGGACGCGTTCGTCCCGGAGCGATTCCTCGCCGACGACGGTTCACTCTTACCCGACGACACCGAGCACCATACGTTCGGATTCGGTCGACGCATCTGTCCGGGCAGACATTTTGCGGACGCGTCCGTATGGTCCGCGATCGCGGTCGTGCTAGCGGTGTTCCGCATCTCGAAGCGCAAGGACGAGCGCGGGGTCGAGATTCCCGTGGAAGCCAAGTTTCCCAGAGGCCTGGTGAGGTGAGTCGCCACGTTTCTCTCGACCGCCCTCGGCGCGAGGTTGACGGCCACACAGACATCCGCTTCCATTTGTGTGCAGCATCGTGCCTAGGAAGCCGGGGATGGACGCTGAGAAGCTGGACGAACTCATCGCTGCGACCACGGGAGAGCATTGAACCTTGTTTTTGGTGGGTATGGGTGCTCGCAATGCTTGCCTCGGGAGCGTCGTCCTAGTAGTTTATTTTGTATTTATGTAAAAGTTGAGCGACAGGCTATCAGACAGACCACAAGAAGAAAGACGGGGTCGCTCAAAGAGTGATGCGGACTTGTCTCCATCAAAGGCGACATACATGAATTTTTTATGTCGTCTCTCCACACGCAACGGGTCCTCGGCTACGACGACCGCACCAAAAAGCGAACCCACACCCCAACTAACACACCGACGGTCGTTGCCCTTAGGGTCCAGGCCATCAGAGGACCGAGGACGGGGAACTTGCGACTGTGGAGACAGTCGACGAGGATGGTGTCGAACTGCGCGGCGGTCGGCGGTCAGCGATCAACGCACCAGAGATGGCAGACCCCGATGTGACTGTGCATGACGAGCGAGACGCCCAGCAGACCGTCGAGGACGGCGTATGCGATGCCTGACGTCGCGAGCGCAGCAGAGAGAAGACGCTTGAACGACGCCCATCCATTGCCACCGCCCTTGTTGCTGACCCATGAAGGATGCCAGTGAGTCGGATATCGCGAGTTATGGCCAAGTATGCCAGGGAGAAAACCAGAAAGGATGTTATAGGGTGCCAACGATCTGGAGGCCAGCCGCGGCCAACGGCGGGAACACTGGACGAGCGGACACGAGCGAACTGGCGATCCCGGATCAAGGTATTGGGCAGCCCCATAACAACGCAATGGCGGGCATTGGTGCGTGGGCGAATCATATGAGCGGTAATGGCTTTACGACAGGCTAGTGCAGTGTTCCATTCGAACGTTCTGCGCCGCTCATCATTGCCACTATCAAACGCCCTCAACAACAAACCATTCTCGTAATTCACCTACCTCGGTCCCGCCACGGCTGCCCCATGCTCACCCTTACCCCGCCCGTTTTCAAGAGGCACGAATTTGTGATGCACTGTTTTGTTTTGATCTCCGGAGGATCCGCTGGGCTCCAATCGGCGACTCACACCTGTTCGGATTCCACACCCTTTCCTCAGTTATGCATGCTTTCAACTCAACTCACGCTGTTTGTCTCCGTTTCAGAACTACTCTATGCTTTTCCTGGAAAGCGTCTACACGGACATGTACTGAAACTGTCTAGCACTTCACGTTGGTGATCATCCCAACAGAGGAAACAATCCACCTCAGTTTCGGTAAGGGTGCTTTTTCTTTGCTCTACTGTGGTCAAGATGGCGCTCCCGAATGTGTCGAACGAAGTTGTTTCGTTTGACACGTTTGTGACAACCATCCCAAAGGCATTCAATCTCGGTCTTTCTTCCCAACCTCTTGACATCATGTGCGTCTCTGAAGTGCTCGTGAACGTTCTTGCATGTAATAGATGGAACGCCAGTTGTGCAGTTGCCATTGCTGGTCCAGCGGCAAGGTGCTGCAGCCGAGCATGAGTGGGGGATCGTCTGAGTCGTGACATCTACCGAGTGCACAGCATCGGTACCAATACTCTGGTCCATTGCAGGAGTGACAGCCATCTATGGTGAGATTTGGCTGCCTGTCAAATACACTGTATATCAACCTTCTGGTAGGACATACTGCGGAGTCTATCGCATTCATCCTGGCATCAACGGCCCGGGACTTGAAAGGCTTCATTTCGTGTCGAGGTTGAATCTGCAATGTAGGTTCTCTGGAGGGTACAGGTAAAGTGTACCAGTATTGATATCCCTCCGCTGATGGCGCAACTGAGTGGTGCACAAGCTATCCAGCACATGATTAGTACGCATGGAAGCGGAGTGTACATGACCTGCTCACGCCCTCGAGATCATCTGTAGCACCGAAATGCTCCGTATTTCGAATTATGAAGCTC
>JBBPMC010000341.1:8447-25461 GCA_038090115.1 Strobilomyces echinocephalus | reverse complement strand
TGATCCGCTTCGCTGTTGACCATATTTATGGATTTTGCAGACGGCCTGAGGATGCCTGACCCGCGACCAACCTTTGCCTACCTTGTTGCCGCTCTGCGGGACAAACACCCAAAGATGGCATACCTTCATGTGATTGAACCTCGCTTGACTGGTGGAGCCGATGAAAAGAAGGCAGAGAACAACGACTTTTTGAGAGAGATTTGGAGGGGCGGCGAAGGCGGCGAAGAAAGGACATTCATATCCGCTGGCGGTTATGACCGCGAGACGGCCTTACACACTGCGGAAGAAAAGGGAGGGCTCATCACCTTTGGCCGGCTGTACATATCAAACGTGAGGGGTCGTTCCATTTCGATTCAGGCCTCGCGCTCATGGCTTTGTTACCAGCCTGATCTCCCGGTGCGGTTACAGAAGAACCTACCGCTTGCGCCCCCAGACCGATCAAAGTTCTACCAACCAGGCAATCTAACGCCTTTCGGGTACAACGATTGGCCGTTTGTGGACGGCAGTGTCCGAGAGATAGATGAGATTCGTCAATAAACGACTCGATAGACAGATAACGTAGTCAGACCTGATAACCTTTATGCACATCTAGTGATCTTGTTATTCTACCCGTTAATCGTTTTTAGACATCAGAGTCCCCTCTTTGATCATCGAACGGCTCAAAGGCTTGACGAAAGTGCATCGCCGGTAGGGTGCCGTTGAGCGCCGAGTACGGCTTGTCTGTGCGCAAAGGAGGAGGTGCATTGGCGATGAACGGAGCCGGAGGAAGGGGGGACGCACCGCAGCAGTCCGACTGGGTGACGTACCCCATGAGGGTTGACATACGCCGTCCAGTCACCGCGGGTCGTCATTCAATGACGCATGGGACACTGCATAACCCATATGTATCACCTTCAACTCACATCTACGCGGCGGATTAGTTAGGAAAAGAACAAGAGTACGCACTGTGTACGCTTGGCAATGGAACCGGACGTTGGCGCCTGGCGAGGGCCGAATGACGAGCCTTCCGCCTTGGAACTACTAGCCAAGTTCGTGAAACCATCGACTTAGCACCATTGTCGAGGACTCGGGCCGCCTTTGCCCGGCACCGACAAGAATCAAGTTAGAAGTATTAGGGCAAATAATAGGCCGCAGAACACGTACGTCTTCTTCTCAGCACATACATACTTCAAGTTATTGGCAGTCCAGTCCGAGTTGCAGAACTATCATGATTGGGTCGCTGAAAATTACTAGTACCCGAATTTCCCCGCTCCTTGTTCTTTCTTTTGTCTGTGGATGTCGATGCGCCCAATCAACTGGCGACGGTTGTGGAGCATAGGGGGAAAGAGGGTTCAACCTGGTGTCCGGCGCAGTGTTTCAAGCCACGGCCACACCAGTGGACATTCACAAAACCACGAATGGCGCTCCATACTTAGCCATGGACCGTGATGGCGTGGGTGAAAACAGACCTCATTGGCTGAAGATTTCGTGTTGAAGAGTGATAGCAGGCACTTTGAACTTATCGCATCTACAAGAGCACCGACGTTATCCCTTCCCACTGGCGACTATGGCTTTTCCATGGGCTCGCCATCAGACACATATGTGGCGGTCGTTGGCCCGCCCGTGGGACTCCGGCGTCCGCCCGCGGACTCTGCCGGATGGCAGCAATTTCGGAGATCAGCGGGAGGAAAACTCCCGCTTGGGCGACCAACAATGCAATGTACTACCTCTAGTGCAAAAAATCAATAAATGATTTCTAGAGCTCCGACAAAGAGAGCTATCTCCATCGGTGCGTGCATGCAGATTCTACAGAACATTCCCAACATCTTGTTCGTTTTTCTAGATTTTTAACTGCTCATGTCCCAAGTGCCGCGAGCTCCGAATTTCAGACCCCATTTCGTGCCGCATGCGTAGCGTGACGAAATTTTGCATTGAAGTTGGAAACTTAAAGTTCAATCTAAGAGCGTTGACAGCAGAGCCAGTCCTCACTGATCGGTGTCTCGCTTGTGCCCTTTGGGTGCCCAAAGGGCGGAGGTTTTAATCAAAGTGTCGTACAAGGGCGTTCCGGTCCAATCAGAGCCCTCGCGGGGCCTCGCGTAGCCCTCGCGAAAGTCTTAAGAACATAACGTGATGTACTTCGCAGATTGGTAGACGCGTTGGTGCGTGATACGTCGTGACTTGACTGCTCTTGGATCCGAGTCTTTCGTAGGCCATGCGAGAGCTGTGATTGGATGAAGGTGATCAAATAAGGATCCGGCAAGCGGTTCAACTGGACTAAAGATTAATGCCCAATTTCATCGCGTGCGTTTGTTTCTCGTCGAGCGACCAATCGTATACATATGCTGACCCCAGCCATTCACCAGCAGGATCTCTCGGATCTGGTGGTCATAAGGTCAGCTCAGACTGACATGCTCCGACATTTTGTTGGCTCGTAAACAGAACACCTAGATTTCTAGCCTACTTAAATACATTAATACCATCTCCCAAATTTTTTTCAAGTGCGTCCTAATGCAAAGTGATCCCACAATGTGGATGCAAAATCTCCATAATTCCTGTCCCTCTGGCGCATTGATAGATTTCCTGGTTGCTAAGTGCTTTCGGCCGACTCGTGAGAACGATTCTTGCTCCGCCTTCGTGTTCGATGCCAAGTCGCGCATGCACGGGCGACTTTATAATTGTGTGTAACGCGATATGTATCAAACAGCTTTCATTCCTGCGGTTTCCTATGGTACGGTATTACGACTAGTTTCAAGCGTCCGGAGTACAATACCAATGCAGTCTGAGACCCGGCGGACCGGAGAACCCCGATCTGTTCGGACCCAATACTTGTGGTCCGGAATGCTCTACCCAAAGCATCCATGATGGATATGGATGGTATGAAGGCGGTGGTAGAACAAAAACGAAGTGCGGTCCAACGAACTAAAAGCCGCGTCGTTCAAATGGCCCATCTGAAAGTAAGAACGAATCTGCACTTCCATACAGCCCGTAGATCTCGGTCGTGAATTGTTGAGTGGCTTGGTTATGCTTAGTGTCTTGGATATTCAAGATGAGACGACAAGTCTGAGGAGTGAGGAAAGCAGTCAATATGTAAGGTAGTCATTTGGCAGGACCAAAGGAAGAACATACGGCAATGGAAGTTACCACTGGAACAAAACTTTTTGCGGGTTCAGGGCAATCTCGGGGGTAAAACGCATAGCGGGACGTACAATATAAGCTGAGTTGTCAAAGGACTATTATGGAGCGTGCAAATAAAAATAATTACGAGAAAAGCTTACGCACGAGTCAAGTCAGTTTTCGCGACTGAAACTATCAGTTGAGTTGCTTACCAGCAAAGGATACAAACACTATTAATCCGTCGCGAATAGTCACGCAGGCGATAGACGACGTCGATACGGTTTGGTCCCGTCTGCGGTACGCCAACCACAAAATGATGGCTTGTGACACGAACGTGCCAATAACGAACACAAAGACCGTTTTTGGCACATCAACCATCACGCAGCCACCATCATATGGCGCCGTAGGAATGGATGTTATCGCGGATGCAAGCGTCGTCACAAGTTCTATGAAAACACCGAATGTCGCGAGAGCGCTACTCCATGTGCGCCACCCATATAACGCATAGACTGATGGCACTGTCAAAAGAAAGAATACACCCAATGTGGTGTGGACGCACTTCGGAGGACCAACACGACGTCGAAACAAAGCGTGAGCAATGTGTTCGCTATCATCTCGACAAACCGATAGAGCCGACAATAATAAAGGGACATGTTGTGATCCACGAGAAAACACACTTGAAGCACGAGCACGGCACTGGAGCTGGATGATGAGCGCTATTCAACGGGATGAAGCAAATGTGCGTTTACGTCTGCAAGGCCAGCGCAAAGTATTTTCCAAACAAAAACAGCCACTTGGTATGGCAAGACCATGCCATACTAGTAGATAGCGCGAGTCATTTTTTAGGATTCCACAGGAGAGAGGATAACGCACGGCCAGATGTATTTGACTTCCTGACCAGATGTACATATGCCTTCCCAGACAAGGGTTACCCAGGAGGCAACTAGGAAGACGTTGAGTATGGATACGCTCGAGACGTGTGCTGCTCACCTGCGGTGTACCCGCAAATTTGCCATACCGCCAGAGAGTTGATACTTGCTGGGCTCATAAAGTGCCCTTGGCCTCGTTCTAGACGATCGGCGTCGTTCTCGCGGGCAGTCGGGGAACGAGTCACGAAATACACATACCAGAGTGGATTTGAGAGGATCCACTAGCAACGCCAGCGTGCGCAGAACGAAAAGCGGCGGGGAAGGGACGAGACGTATGTCAACCTCTCTTATACAAAGTAAATGTAACGTCAGAGGCCACCCTGACATGTTGCAAGGTGTCGCTTGCCAACAGCAATGACACCTCGGCCTCAAGTTTGAGTCGGAGATGAAATACTGAACAAGTCCAATCTGACCATGCTCGTATGTTACGACGGAAGTTTCCTGTACAACAGTATTAATGTGCCTCAGTGCAGGGTCGATTGTGTTCAACGAGTCATAGAAATGAATCCCACGCCAGCTGTCAAATAAACAGTCTCAGTGACGTTTTTATGAATCCCCGATCGTTTCGATGAACCCGAGGCTCATATGAGCCACTTATCATGTGTAGTACTATGTACTGCCTGCGCTCGGAGCATTGTGTATACCTCTTACATAAAGTTTTTTTCACTGTTTACTTTTCAGCGAAAGCTCCGCTTCCTATCATGAATCAAAATTGTAGTTATAAAGTTGCCCATTGCTCACCACTTGGTCTCCTGTGCGGTTAACACACCGGATCAAGAGTCCCAGGGAAGCGTCGCCCATGACTTGCGATCAACGGCCGTGAGGGTACATACCTACTACCATGACCCCCCTCTCATCGCTGCAATCTCGACGTTTGTTCATCGTTTCTTTTGATGTTGAATTCGCTGCTTGTCCTCATCTTTGGCGCCGACTAACCAAGTTCACCTGATGCAGCCGTCAATCGCTACATTGGCCGCGGTGGCAAGGGCAATGGCTGCAATGCCGTTCCACGTTCTAGTGCAAACGGGACGCTGGGGTGCCTGGATTAGGGGTCACAAATAAATTTTTGGTACAACGTACAGGATTCCCGGTGGAAGTTGGAGATGGCACGCCACTCGGGCTGAGCGCGGCTGTCATCGTATGACTCGTATCGGCGGCGAGCAGTGCTGTCGAACAAAGCGTGTCGACACTGTCGACGGGTGTTTGATCCAAGCGCCCGTCGCATTAGATCACTGCGCCCACATCATGGAGGCTAAACTTGAAAGACCGACCGTAGGCTCGGACACATTAGACAAAATGGAACCGACAATTTCTTTCCGCAGTCTCCTCGTAGGATGCCGTCGTCGCCGCATTGGGACATGTTTCGATCCGTGGTTCCCATGCAGACGGCAGGTCGTCGAGTCACATGCCGCTGCGGTGCCCCTGGTTTTTTAGGTTGGAGACAAGAATGACTCCTCCATTGTACGATAAGGCTTTACGAGCTCGTTTCGCGTGTGCTCACCAAGCCACCGCCGTGAAGCCGTGAAGCCGAGGGTCGGGTTGTTTGGCAGAACCTTCTGATCCAAACACTGATTACTATAAATGGTACCCGTCTTATTGTGGGTCGTCGACGCTGGGAACGACTCTGATCACGTTCGCATTCCCCGTCCTTCGCCTCCCCGTCGTGCCCATCTACGTCGACTTCTTTCATTCGTTCGTTTGCTGCATATCTGCTTGTGGAAGTTTCAAAGTCTCCTTTCCTCGTTCAGCTACTATTCGGTTCACCTCTCCCAGCTGTCAGTGTTTTTGAAGCCTCCCGTGCACACATGTCGTTGATTCATCGGTTTGGCAGACGAAATGTCCCCGCTTCCATCTCTTCCCGTCGAAGTCTGGAGACACATCTTTTCCCTGCTCACCCGAGTGCCCAGTGTGCTTCTCTCCGACCGACCTGACCCCTTCTCCGAGATGTACGGCACCGACGCCTACTGGACGTCCTCTGCGCCCTCCACGCGCACAGCCCTCCTACTGGTCAGCAAAGACTGGCACTCAATCGTGTCCGAGCTCGTCCATGAACACCTTCATCTTACTTGCTCCAAGCAACTCATGGTCGTTGCCGATCGCCTCGACCGGAGTAAAGCCCGTGACGGCGTTCGTGCGCTCGGATCGCTTACTCGGCGCGTGGACGTCCAGCTCCACAGTCCCCATCCGGACGATGGGCAGCATCTCGCCCGTCTCTTGCGGTGTACGCCCAACCTAGAGATATTCATCAACAGCAATCTTTACATGCCGCTGACGTCCACCGCGCAGACGATCCTCCCCCCCACGCAGACGCCCACTGAGGTCATACAAGCACTACTGACGACGTGTGCGCGATCCCTCTGTAGGGTGGAGTGGACGTGCCACGAGAGTCCAGGTTGGGACGACCTGACAGATCTACTGCGCGAGCTGCGCGGTCTGCGTAGCCTCACGCTAGCTAATATACATGGATCATCCCCCGAAAAGCCTCCCCAAGAGCATCTGATCCTCCCTAATCTCCGGACCCTTATCTTAGGCGACAGTCCTTCGTTCTCTCACGCGTCTCTGGGAAACATCCCGCTTAACACGCTCCTTCTCATGCTCTCCGAGTCTTCAGATCAGCTCCCCTGTCTGCGTCGAGTCGAAGGATTTTCTCCGTTGAGTCCTGATTTTTTGCAAACACACGGACACAAAATTCGCACCGTGAGAACGGTCGCCTATACTCCTCTCTTGCCAGAGATAATCGACAAATGTCGCAACCTTGAGACGTTCGTCACCATCTTCCCGCACCAACAGCTCGAAAATCTCTGCCACACCTCTCTCGAACGCATTGCCATCTTTCCCATCAGCGAAGATCTTGTCGGCGTGCCGATCCAGATATTCGCCGCGTACATCATGAAGCCGCTCGAGGACCTCATGTGCCAGATTGAGGAGTCTAACTTACCCAAGCTGAGACAGGTCCTGATTCGAAACATGGGTACGTTGGCCGGGGTGGTCAATCACGCCACGTTTATTCAGAAATGGCGGGCGCGTTGGCATTCGAGGGGCGTGCGGTTCGATGACAAGGACGGCAATCCTTTGCGGGCGGGGGTGCAGGGCGAGCGGAGCCAGGCACACGACGGGGACCTTGCGGTGGCGCACCGTCGCTGTGCTAGATGGGCCCCTGGGACGGATCAGAAATGATCCCCGCCCAATCCGAATTGGCTGATGGGCGCGAGTGGTCCTTTCGATCTTCTGCCCCTCATACCATACGTCTTTTTTCCCTTCTTTTTTGCTTCTCCCAGGCTTTTACAGGAACCGCACGCAGCATCCCAAGACATTTCTTGTTCGGGCTACATATGCGGATCCGGATACCCCATCTTCTTCGTCCTTCCATCGCTCGTGGTGTCGGTTTACAACTTTGCAACTTCATGTACTATTTATTTAGTTCAATCTGCGTACAACATACAATAACGTGAGGGAAACTTGACAATAGCCATCGATTCAAGCTCGATCTACGTAAGTACTTTGCCCTGTTCGACTTGAACTATCTGGTCGCGAGCATGGCCTCGGCGGCAGGCGGGCTTGTGATATCCATTGCCAGGGCCAGCCACTGCCGATTCTCCGCCGAACGGTGAAGGTCATGGGCCAGGTCGACCCGTCCACCTCTCTCACGCAGACATTTTACGTCACTGCGACCTCGGAACCTTGCGCCGTTGATTCCTCGTCGCGACGTGTCCGACGTTTCGGTCCCAAGGAAAACTTAGCCGGAAGCGAGGACAGGCTAACGGACTGTTTCGCGGTCCGCGTGAACGCTTTTCGAGTGCAAGGTCCGTGGTCCATCGGGATGCAGTGCTTTCTCCATCGACAAATGACTTTAACCAGCGGACCAAGCAAACAGGTGCGCCCAGTACTGCTCATCAGTTCCAATAAGGTGGCTGCAAGCTTTCAGGTAACCGAAGACAGACAAGCTAAAGCGGTCTCCGGGTCACGTTCCGCGAGCTCAGCGAGTGCACACTCTATTCTACTTGGTGCCAACGAACGAACGACACCACTCCATCCGAGCGACATGGCCATTTCAGAGAAAGACAAAGGGCGCACCGGAAACCGACGACTGGGGTGACCGCAGCACAAAGACCGAAAGGTGGCGATAGAAGGTAAAGAGAACATCGCTCGCGGAGATTCATAGCGAGGACCCCGATGAGTAGCCACTTTTTCCGTTCGAAGCCTTGTAACACCTCCATGAAAACTCGGAATGACCTTCAGGAATGAAAAGACGGGTTGGCTTGAACAGAAGTAACGTCAGGTAGCACCGCAATGAAGCCTGCGGTCAAACATTCCGGCTGATCCCCAACGTACCGCTCAATGTCACATGCTTTGACGCAGTGCAGCTACTCCAGTAGCCATGCATTTGCCGCTGCACTCGAGCACTATAACTGATCTGAAAGGCAAAAGATTGAAAACCCGCCTGCTTTGTCTCGGTCTCTGATATTCATCAAGAATCGAAGCGAGTCTCCGTAGACGGAGACAGCGCTTCCTCTTGTCACTACTACGCGGTATTCCAAGCGGTGAGGCACATCCAAGTAATGGATGCTGACCCGACCACGCCTGCAGCGCACTAGCTAGTCTGAGCTGCGCGCTCGCTGACGCCGAGAGCTCACTGGGGTTGCTGAAAAGAGGTCGGCGGGACTCCATTTTCCGGCGGCGCCGTATGTACAAGTTACGTGACTCCGCGTCGCTACTAACGTCAAGCTCCGACACGACTCGGACACGTTCTGGCTCAGCAATAAAGACGAAGACGCTCAGCAGTTCGTGGGCGGGACGGTTTATCAGGCGTTCCTCAGCCCTAAGCACTATCACCGCTGGAACTGCCCAGACTGCCCAGTCAACGGCGCCGTCACCAAGGCCGTTCTGCTACTACCAGGCACCTACTACGCCCTGCTCCCCAACAACGGTGCGCTCTCTGACGACCCTGATCGAGACTGGGTTGAATCGGTCTCAGCCCTGGCTCAGCGTTTCGGCCGCCAAGGCCTTGGTCTTCATCCAGGCCGACAACCCCGACGTCGGATGCACCGCAACCAGCATAGCGGAGGTGTCCACTTGTGACATCACCGTCATAGCTGATCAGAGAGTCGTCATCGGCGAACAACTGGGAAGTTCCACTTCGGTGGATCTTCTCATACGCTCATTTTCGGTCCTCAGGTCAAGATCACCTTGATTGGTGTGATTCGGATAGTAGACTCGAACGGTCAACGTGGAGGTCCTGACGTGCTGCACAGACCGAGTGAGTCTACGGGTTCGTCATCTGACAAGAACCCAAAGGGAACCATCAAACTCGCGTGCCGTAGCAACGAGGGCCACCACACGTTCTTATCATTGTCGAGGCTCGGAGCGGTCAACTCAGTAGCGTGAGGCATACATGCATGTATGATAAGTAGGCATGAGATGCACTCCATCTGGTTCACCTTGACATGGAGTGCGGGTGGGACAATTCCAATAGGCGACAGCACCCCGAATTGTGACGGGGGGTCCGAGGTCAACACTGCAGTCGTTCAAGTTGTCACAGCAGGCCATGCATGACACAGAAAGATGCGCATCTACTTATCCCCGACGTACAAATTGACCATTCCCCACAGTAACTCGCACTGCTTCGTCTCCCTGTCTTCGCCTTCCATCAAGTGGAGAAATGAAGTGTCAACTTCGGTGACAGATGGGAAGTTTCGTGTGAGGAAGTCCTGTACCAGCCTCACCTGGATGATCAGAAACTCGGGAAGGCAAACATCTTTGAGGCTAGGATTACAAATGAGGTTCCTTGAGTCAGGGAGAACCTCCCTCGCATCCACAGGTATACGAAGCACACAAAGGCACGGACAATATTCGATGAGTGATAAGAGCCCTTTGAAGGTAGTACACTTTGCTGATCGCCAAGCACGCGAAACCAGGGGAAACCTGCAGTTCAAATCTAGAACTTGCAGGAAGGGAAAGCTTCGGACCAGAGATAACAAGTTGGCATCGGGGCCATCTTGAATCGATGATCAGGTTCTTCTGGTGCAGCAAGATAGTCTAACACGCAGAGGAATAAATCCTGATGAAGCAAGGGATTTCGCGTTCTGAAGGTCTCGAGGTTGATGGTATTGGTTAGACCAAAACATTTTTATGGAAGTCCGAGTCGTCAGGATGGACTAGGGTGCAGTGGGGCACGAGCGGAGCCGTAGCACTAGTTCTTCGGACGTAAGCGAGGCAGCGCTCGTCCCCGCCCGTTTCTGCGCACCCAGCCACCACTCCCGGCCTCCATTGACCATTCCGGCCCCTCGCAGCTCACTCATAGTGTCCGGAGCGCGCAGTCTGACTGCAGGGTACTGCGTCTGCGAGGCTTCCCGCCTGCCCTCGCAGCGAGCGGACAGAGCGACGTCCAAAGATCCCTGTATGTCCCCTGTCCAGGCCTGAACAGATACGGAGAAGTCAAGGCCTGGCTATCAATATGTGCCATGACGCCCTGAGGCTGACTGGATCGCTTTGTGTGTCCAACTTTTCAGGCCCCTCCATTTTACCTACGACATGCTTCATCCCTTTGGCGACTGGACCTCCGACGACCACAAGTTCGCGTCCCTGACTTACCACTGGCCCTCGCTACAAGGCCTCTCTGTAACAGGCAATCGGCGCTCGCAAGTCTACCCCCAGGTGATGGTCAAAGTTCATCACCTTTCGACGGCTCTTGACGCTCCTTGAATAGTGCCCGGTCATAGACCGGATCATTTTGCCTATGGACGCGAGAGACGTTCCAACGGACGTGGGGGACCTTGTTTGTAGGTCTGCCCTCTGGAACATGCGTTTCTAGATTGGCAATTCGTACGTCGTGCTAGATGTTCTCGCGCAGTGTTTCCCGTTGGTCTTCAAAGTCACCTCGACGTTTACTCGACAGGCCATGGTGGACCTGGACGAGGACGAGGAAATGCACGCATTTCGTGACTCTTGGGCCGAGGTCAACTGGATGCTCGCGAAGATTTATGATCGGGACGACTCGAAACAGTGGGTTGTGTCCGCTCATTTGTAAACGTTCAATGTGCAGCATTTGGTTCCGTTATGTGACGGGATAAGCATGAATCTGTATTAGTGATTTTTGACTTCATAAGCCCGTAAATGGGCATTCTCATGGAGTAGAGCGTGAGGGCAAGTTTGTGGCTGCATGCATGCCCTGTTGAACGACCAAAGAAGAGTAGAACCAGCTGTTCATTTGTTTAGTCACGACATAGAGAAAGCGAGCCAAAAGAGTGATAAATATTGAGACTCGTGGGTCTACTCCAAATTTATCGTGTGCAACCCCCGAGGGGTGCGCTTTGTGGGAAAAGAAGGCAGAAGATTCCCTTATATAGCGTACAAACCCAAAGTTGCAACGTCACTAGCGCAAGGAAGCGCATTCGAGGAAGGAGAAGTTAGCCTCGGTAATTAAACCGTCCGTGCTTCCACTTATCTCTCCGTCGGTCTTCTCTCCACTTCCTCATTTTCCTGGGCACATTGGTTGCCTTGAGCTTTGACAGGAAGCAATGAGGTGCAATGTCGAATCCTTCAAAGGTGTCAGAGGTGCAGAGGTAAAATGACACGCTATCAAAAACCCACGCAGGCCACGAAAGAGCAGTGGGCTGGTTGGACATGTCAGTGAGTTCCTTACACGTAGCCCATTTTAATTTAACTCGTAGGGTGACACCCACGCAACTATTTTCTGCAGC
Organism: Strobilomyces echinocephalus; assembly: GCA_038090115.1. Classification (NCBI taxonomy): domain Eukaryota; kingdom Fungi; phylum Basidiomycota; class Agaricomycetes; order Boletales; family Boletaceae; genus Strobilomyces; species Strobilomyces echinocephalus. The sequence continues at coordinate 13,739 of JBBPMC010000341.1, read as the reverse complement.
AGACTACTATTGACAGGAACGGGGACTGCGCTCGCGATATCGAGAGCTACTTTGAAATCGGACGAGAAACAATTATATGAGACCTGCGTTTTAAAAGGACTTGCGGGACACGTTGCGTCCTACACGGACTAGCAGTCCATCGGTGACGACGCCCACAACATCATGACCATCATGCTATGGGCGCAAGATGATAACATCAAAGCGGAGCAACTGTTTCACGCTGTCACGTCAATGAGCGGACGCTAGAGATGTTGACAGCAGTATGCCCGACTCGGTTCCGGTCGGGGCCGCGGCACTGTGAGCATTGAATTGAGGTATATATTCTCCTATCGCCGTCTTGCTTAGTACCATCATATGCCCATCGAAAATGCTCTCCCGCCGTCGTTTGCAGCAATACGCTATCGCGATCAGCGTTCTCAGTGTGTTTTATAACACTGCCGAGGGCGTCGTATCCATCGTCTTTGGCGCTGAGTCATCCTCGCGTGCGCTCGTCTTCTTCGGTCTTCAGTCCGCCGTCGAGGTCATCTCCGCTATTCTCGTTGTCTGGCGCCTCCTCGGCACAAAACCAGGCGACGAAACAGCCCACCTGAGCAAGCTGTCCCCGCAGGTCATCCGGTGAGCCCTCCTCCGGCCGATCTCCGGATCGTAGGGCTGACCCCGATCCAAATCTGCAGCGTCGAACGCATCGCCACGACCATCATCGGTGCTCTTCTCATCGCCCTCGCCCTCGCCGCCGCCGCCACTTCCGCCGCCTCCCTCTCGGCGCACGACAGTCCCACGACCGCGCTCCCCTCGCTCCTGATCGCCGCGACCGCTACGGGCGTTATGCTCGCGCTCTACCTCGGCAAGCGCTACCTCGCACGCGCCCTCGACTCGAGCGCGCTGAACGGCGAAGCCCTCTGTGCGCTCTCGTGCCTACAGCTCTCCCTCGTTTTGCTCGTCGGGTCCTTGATCTACCGTGTGTGGAAGGGCGGATGGTGGGTGGACTCGGCGACGGCGATCATCATCGGGGGGTTGTTTGGCTGGGAAGGGGTCAAGATGATCCGGTGGGCACGAGACAAGAATTTCGACGGGGGATGTTGTGCTGGCTGTCGTCCCAAAGACTCGGAGCAAGGAATGTCTGCATGCGGAGCAGACTCAGAGAAGGCCGACGAACCTGAACAGAAACAGAGTACTCCTGCCGCTTCTAAGCAGTGTTGTGCCGGATGCTCCAAGAAGGAGAATGATATCGGGGAACAGGCCAGCTAGTTGTTGCACTTGGCGATGTCTATGTAATAGTAATCTGTGTTTGGATGCACCCACCATCATACTACCGGATCACCACCAGAGAAAGAACGACCACTGGCAGGAAGGACTAGGAAAGGCTCGTTAACGAGTACATAAGCATTACGGCACGAACGCGACAGGAAAAGGGCAACGCGACACTCCCATCATAGAGATGACGGACAGGTCACAGCGTCGAGCTGGCTCGAAAGCAATACATGTGTCTTGCAGCGATGCATCCGATGGTCGTGTGCAAGAAGCTATGAACTGCTGCAAAGAGTCTTTGCAGCAGTGAAAAGACGTGACCTTGACTGAATCGCAAAACGCCGCTCCGAAAAAAGAGAGAGGGAGTTCCTTCGACGCAAGCCTTTGCACGTTGTCCTTCTGAAAACCGTCGTCGACCGATGTTGTGTATTCTGCGCCTCTCTTGACATGGGTTCGAACAAACGATCGATGCATGCGTAGAATTTCGTCTCATGTTGGGTAGGGACTACGACTCCATGCGACCTACAAGGCCGCCAGCCACCGCACCAGACCCCTGACACCGCTCGGAGGCACCCACATTGAACAAGCACTTTGCTGCGTACCACACCTACCGCTCCGCCCTAGCCGAGGCCCCCTCCTACCACAATGGCCTAGCTGAATGCACGTACCTGGAAATTTTCACCGGGTCGGTAGTGTCAATGTCGTCCCGGTTGTCCAGCACCGGTAGCGGATTCGGTGTGTCTCCACTTCGGGAACTGTCTGCCTTGTGAATGAGACACTGGAGAACAAGACGACAAGTAGTTCGGTAGGGCGTGTGGACGTGTATATTTCTGCTTTCTTCATGTCCTCATCTTTCGGTCTAGCAGACTTTTCCACTTTTCCCAGCTAGCCTACTCTTCGACCGACGGACCTATCAGCGCGCCGCGCTGGGTCGAGGTTTGTGGTCATGCAGTCTGTTCAATGTCGACATGGCTCACCTTTGAAATCAGCGCCGCCTTCGCAAGTCTATGTGCACGATGGTACATCGACAATTAGTCGTCTTGTTACCTCTTAGGCCGATGCGATACCGGTCGGGTGTTTCGATGTCTGCGAGTTCCCCGTGCTTATTTAGTGATGATCAGATCTGAAAGTGCGGCTTGTCCTGCAGATGTTGGCGATGATACCACGGAGTCGAGAGTCCATGAGACCGCTGTCAGTTCGCCAGAGGCGTGGCTGTCGGGATACCTATTCAGCCTGACGACTGACTCGAGGTACTAGGGGGCAGCGCCCTAGGCTTATCCGGCGTTGGAGCGCAGAAAGAAAGCAATCGGGATTTCGTGGGCAAGGATGCCGAGAAACGGCACGTCGGCTCGCATTGTAGTACGCGCTGTGCAAAGCGTGCCCTCAGGGGAAGTCCGCCGACCTGTCAAAGTGGCGTTCCACCGAGGTGAGCCGAGACCAGCGTAAACCGCTCATCCTGTCGACGCTTTGGCGCTCCTGCCTCGTCGTTCGACGGGGATTTTCGCGTCTCTCGGTTGCCAGTGATTCGAGCAGGGAAGGCCCGGGTGATTGGTGTTTTCAGACCCAACGTACGACACTTTCTTTTACCGGATCCTTTGGCCTTCTTTCTGTCGAAGCCTCTCGCTCTTCTGTGGATGCTGCAGATCTAATGTACGTTGGTAGACCACTTTTCAAACCCTCCGCGCATCTAAATTAGCGCGTCTTCCGGTGGAACGCGTCCCTTTAGTTTCGCCCTCCTAGGTAGCGTGAAAGGGGTTTTTGTCGATCCACGTTCTAAGCGACCGGCTTCGTTCCGGAGCACCGCCAATCGTAGGTCCAAATGGTTATAATGCTCCCGCTTGGTTTCCTTTGCTTTCATGCCGTCAGTTACGCATTTGATTCCACAGGTCTCGTGATATTCAACGAGGACGCTTTGGCATGTCGATGCGGACGAATCAGATTCGGACCACCGACCACTATTTGACCGTGTTGCTTTCAGATTCGAAAAGCCGGGGCCGTCGATTCTCTGTTCCTCTCAACCACTACCTCACCTGGATTCTTCACTACCAGTTTTCCCTTCAACCGTTTCTTCACACCCGGTCGAACGATGCTGCCCGCGCACCCTCGCTATACATTGCCACCAACGTGGCCGAACGCGTCCCCAGGGGGCGGAGGTCTTTCCGCTACTCCCATTGGCCAGGCACATGGGTACGGTGGTACTCCCTGGAATTCTGCATCCCACCGGTCTTCGATACACTCCCACAATACCGCATACCATTCCCCGTCGACCAACGCAATACCCTCTTCCTCATCCTCCTTCACATATGGTTCTTCATCATCCGGCTATACGTACCCTGCGTCATCGGTCAACCCAAGGTTTGGTGGGCCAGGTGCTGCCAACTATTACCCGGGCCACCAAGACTATGTCGCGGCATACCCGTCGTCGGAATTCGTGCCGCCAACGACCAACACTCTCCAAACCACGAATACGCATTTCTCTGATGCTAGCTCTCTTCGCGACTCTGTCTGCGCCGCTACCCAACATAACACCACCGGTGTTCTGCAGTCGGGGTACACTGGTGGCCATGCGCACTACGGTCAGTGCATGCCTCCGTCGTCTGCCACGCAGCCCCAGTTCTGCCATCAACAATATCCTACCGCGAACGGAGCACCTTCGTATTACGCTCCGAGTTGCGCAATTCAGTCGTCTGCGATGCACCCCCAATTCTACCATCAAACACAAGAACAATTTCCTACAGTGAACGAAGCACCCTCGTACTACCCTCAGAGCGCCCACACGTCACAGCCCGAATATTACAATCAGGTTCAGAGCCAACCACCTCTCACAAGCGGAACTGCTCCTGTTGGCCAACAAGTCCAGACCGTCACTCGGAAGGATTCTGGTGTGCAACCTGCCCCAGAGAAAGAGGCAAACGGGAGGAACCAACAGACTCCCGAGGTGTCACGCCCTACCGCCGTTCAGTCGAAGGGTCATGTCCACCCCAATCAGTCGAGCGGTTCTTCTAATCGTCAAAGGGATGATAAGAACGTCTCCGTTCGCTCCACCAAGAAGAGTAAGGCACGCTCGAAAAAAGGAGTCGCCTTCAGAGCCATCTTGCCGCTCATCAAGAAACATAGGACAGAGTGGTCGCTCTGGGGGTGGCTCTGTAAGCCGGCCGACGAAGGAAACAACTCGGCGGAGTCTTCGGCTGCTCCACAACCAGAAACTGATCAGCAGTCTCCCTCCCAACCCGAGGCCACGACCATACAAGGGGCGTCGCCGGGTTCGACCACCACTGCGTCGAGCTCTACTGCCGTGAACTCCTCGTCGAGCGGACCCACTCAGTTCCTTTCCGCAGATGATTCCGCACCTGCGAGACTGCCGGGAGAGAACCGCGAAGGGGCGCAGGACCCGAAATGTCTCCTCGGAAAGCGACGAAGGGAAGACAGTGCTGGCAGCGTGGATATGGTATGTCTGACGGTATGGCTTATCGTTCCGTCGCTCAGTACTTCAACCACCGCAGGATAACCTCGACGGTAACCAAATGGCCGACGAAGGGCCGTGTCCTAAAAAGACCAAGCCCACGAAGGACCTCGTCTGTCTGATCTGTGACATACTTCACAAGGCTCCTGTCACGTAAGTCGGGTCCACCTCCTACCCCCTGTGTCTTTTTCTGACGCTGCTCTGCTCAGGTATTCTGACAAAAATATGCTTCAAAATCACATCGAAGATGTTCATCCCTCGTTGGAGTTCCTCCTCTGCCCATCTTACCTAGCGAATCACCGGATTCTCGAGACATGCATGGAGGAGCGAGATGCGGAGGAGCTGACACGGCTGATCCGGGTCTGTATCACCGGACAAGCACTGGCCCGGCAATGCGGAGTGGTGATCAATGCAACGGAGGACGTCGCGCGTTTACACCCCACGGTGACTGTGTCGTAGAAGCTTTCGTGATGCGCGCTCTCTTTTCAGTCTCGGACTCGTGTTTCATTCTTCTCACTTGTCGCACTTGTACTCTTGGCCTCGCATTCGCTCTCTCGCTTCTAGCGTTATCTCTCATGTGT